>VMBQ01001730.1:120867-173169 GCA_007657795.1 Dreissena rostriformis
TAAAATTAACATAAACCAGTCCGTATTTTTTTTAACATATTCCTAGTTAAGTGTTCATTTTTAATTTTTTTTTTTTTAATTTTTTTTTTTTTTTTTTTTTTTTTTTTTACATATAGATGATTAATAAATCTTTTATTAAAATACATTGTAATTAATTTATTCCTCATTATAGTCATTAAATTTGAATCGTTTAATGATGATGGGAATAATTTATTCTAACAATTATTAATAACATATAAATTAACATGCATGAGGAAGCATTCCAGAAACGCCCGCGCGCTCGAAAGTGCCCTTTTGACAAAATACTGCGCGTCCAAAGTGCCCTTTTGACAAAAAATCCCCCCCTGCCCTTTTCAAATCCTAGCTGGAGCACTGTTAATATAATGCAAACATGTACAAATGTAATAATGAGAGAGTAAGTAAAAAAAATCCCCCAACAAGGGAAACGCCGCGAAAATTCCCCCTCATGAGGGTAGTGACCAGCTTCCTCTAAAATGGCTTGAGGGCCCTGCAGATTACATTCAAACATTGACTGTAGTATCTTAAGTAAGCCTAAGAATACTTTTGTATTCATTTTCATTTTATGTGGGATATACTTAAAAAGAATAATTCATTAGTACAATAACAAAGAGATGGAACAATCTCACTTTACAAAACTTTTTATGAAAATGCCCATGTGCCACTGTTCTGTAGAGCAAAGGCATAGTCAATTCTCTCCATTTTTCACTTCTCTGGTAAAGTTTTGGGACAACTGATTTTTCTAAAACCCTTTTACAAGTGCAGCCACCCTGAAAGTCTATACGCCCACAGGCAAACAAACACATTTTAAGAGGGATTTTTTTTCCAGGATAGTGGCCCTAATGGCCAGCAAAACATTCTGGTAAAAAACTAAATTGCAGTTGACTGGCCAGTAAATTAGAATTTGGGCCAGTATAGTTGAGAGTTTACCATAGCCCAGGGTTGCTTTTGAGACTTTTGAACAGACTGACGGCCACATTATGTAATAATATAGGATGCATACCTTTATTATTTCTGTGTCTGTTCCAGCAGTAAAATCTCCTAAGTACAGGCTGTCCACAATTTTTGTTAAATTTTCAGTGGACATTTTTAAACTTTATGTGTTTACAACAACTGGAAATTGATGACAATGCATGAAAACAACAAAAGTCAACCGTTTAGTCATAACTTATAATAATATAGAGTTGTCTTTAAACAGCTTGTGTTTGGATCGTTTATATGGATAGGTATTTAATAAGATTCACTCTTATCCGAACAGAATACTTATCCGAAATACGTAACATATAGAAACACGTTGTAAAACAAATAAAGTTTCCCTTTCTCAGGAAAGCGAAAATAACCCATGGAAATGTTCACTATTCAAAACATTGAAAAATAGTGGTAAGAATTTTAAGTCGTTTATAAACAAAACGAATGACAAGGACAAACTAAATTAACAGGATTTCAGTAGAAGGATGCAAGTGGTCGGTTACAGTGCACTAAGAATTTAGGCTATGCTACACTTATATGATAATAGGTGCTACTTAATTTACGGACAAAAGATATTTGTCAGGGGCGCATGCGTATACGGGAGATGACTGCGTTTAAGTGAGGTAAGTTGAAACTGACTTACAAAATGGCATCGTTTTGATACTTTTGTTAAAGCAGTATTGTGTATTTTCATTCGGTAAGCCCCTTTTATGTATATTTCTTTAAAATGAATGTATGCCCTCTCGGCTTTACGGTGTTTGTGCTTAATTCCCTATGTTTTTAAGTTTCAAGATCGTAGCCGTCGGAATAAAAAAGTTCTTGAAGGAAGCCCGTCCAAAAACTGTTGTAACTTACGTGACCTTCGAGCAGTTGGATGTACTTATATTATTTTCTCTTATAATACACACTATTTGCGCATATGTATAGTTAAATAAAACACAAATCACGTTTATTTTATTTTCTGACGCGGTTTTATCTCTAAAAAATAATTTATTGCCGAAATATAGTGGTTGAACCCCTCTTTCTGGCACAGACATTCTTTTAAGCACATTTTGGGACCTGACTTTCAAATGACACATACTACTAGCTCATTTCTATGTTAAAGGGTTTGACACGAAATACCTACCGTACCCATATTTAACAAAGTTTATGTGTGTACATCAATATTACAGTTTTATAGCATGCTATGGGGTGCAATATAAGTGTTTTCTTAATCACGTTACTTACTAAAGAATTATAATAATGAAGTACAAAAAACCAGCCGACCAACTGAATCGATTCACCTATTTTCAGGAGGATGAAGTTATTCTATTATGAAAATTTGTTTAACCATTCTTTTTACCGTCTTTTCAGATGATGCAGGTCTCAGAAGGCGATACTAAATACACCTGTAGATGCCGTATATGTAATAATGAATTTAAAAATCGATGAGGACTGAGATACCGTCCCCCACATGATTTTAAATTTAGAATATTCCAAAAAGAATCCTTTTACAGAGACGGACTAAAACAGGACATAAAGACACATGAACCAAACAAAAATATGTCCAGCTGTTTGTAGTGTATTTTTTTATATTATAAAATCTACAAAGATAAGTTTGACATATTATTGCTACAAATGCTACATGATAAAAATTCATTTCGGAAAGAATACGTTATGAACTGGGCATATTAACATATACTTAAGATGTAATGTGTGTGTGTGTGTATATATATATATATGTATGTGTCGTTGTTGCAAAACGCGATAAATTTCATTATATTCAATAATTTTTTATATATGTGTTATCAAAAGGAAAAAAATGTGTTTTTGTTCGATTTATCATACTATATTATATTTAATAAACAATTGATATTCAAGTTTGCAATAAATCCACTATACACTGATATGCATCTTCTAAGCTCGCGTCGTGTATTCCTAATCGCTGCAGGTATTCCGAATATCAATAATGGTGCTGTTTTGTTGCCTCATCTACCTTGTAATAGAACCGATCCGGCTTTACCCTTTTTGGTTTTTCATTCCATTTATATTGCACGTGTATGTCATTGTTATGTGTTTAAACTGTCGTGGTACTTATTTTTCGTTATGCAACATCATTTTAAAATTAGAACTTGTCTGTAGATATTAATTTGGGTCTTCAGGAGAATTACAATTACACAATTTCAGGTTGAAGTTTACAAACGCATTTGCGACTACTACAGATATTCGACTTAAATATCTATGTCTTTCTGGTATCAGATAGTTGACACAAAACGTAATTTATACTATTGACTCGTGAGAATAGGTGGCTCGCTGATGTAATATGATACTAAGCAAACTACCTGTATATAGAAACATGTTTTCAGACTGTCGACATAATTAAGTGCATGTATACCCGTTTACACTGGATTATTTCTGTGTTCTACAAAATAAAATACAATTGTGTTGCTTACAAAATTAAGTATATGATATTTTATTTATTTATGTCTGAGATTAAAATCTGTGATCTTTAGGTATTCCTCGCCATTAAACGATCTCAAGCTATATTTTCTTCACGGGGTTAAACAATAAATCGTCGTTTTTTTTTCAAGTTTGGACAGCAAAAAGGAATAAGACTCTCCCAAATCAAAGGTAAGCAAAGCAATACATGTGTGTACGCATTATATATATAAAAAGTCGAGTTTATTTTTAAATGACATATTGTTTGTAGTGCTTCAGCTTCGAAGGACCTTTAAGAAAAGGTAGATCATGTGGGTTGCTATGTGCAAAATGTTGCATTTATTTCCGCTTAAAGTTGTCATTTTTACATTGAATTATATAAGAAACATATAAAGGATATTGTGAACTGAACGTACCTAATGCCACATGAAATTGTGTGTGTTTGTGATGGTTAAGGATCGTTGAAAAAAAATCCGCCAGGGGCCGGGGCAGTTTTCCTTATATGGCTAAAGTAAAACCTTGTTATAACTCATGGAGTCACTTTATGGTTCAATCTTCATGAAACTTGGCCAAAACATTTGTTTGTAAGTAGCTCGGCTGAGTTCGAAAATGGTTCTGGATCGTTATATAAACGATCGGACAGGGGGTCGGACATGTATTCTTATATTGCTAAAGTTAAACCTTGTTAACACTCTAGAAATCACATTTACAGCCTAATTTTCATGAAACTTGGTCAGAAAAGCAGTTCTTATAATAGCTTGGCTGGGTATGAAAATGGTTCCGGTTCTTTCAAAAACATGGTCGCCAGTGAGGGGGCCACTCTTCCTTATATGGCTATAGTAAAACCTTTTTTACACAGAAGTCAAATCTAACGTCCACTTGTCATGAAACTTGGTCATAACATGTGTTCTTATGATATCTCTTCTGAGTTCGAAAATGGTTCTGGATCGTTGAAAAACATGGCCGCCTGAGGGCGGGACAGTTTTCATTATATCGTTTATTAAACACTTGTTAACACCGTGGATCTATGTCACATATATTGCCCAATCTTCATGAAACTTGGTCAGACTAATCTTTTCTAATAATGGCTCGGTTGAGTTTGTAAATAGTTCCGGTTCGTTGAAAACAATGGCCGCAGGAGGGCGGGGCAGTTTCCCTTATATGGCTTTAGCAAAACCATGTTACGACTCTAGAGTCACATTTACAGTCCAATTGTTTATTAAACTTGGTCAGAAGATTTGTTGTCATGATATATCTTCTGAGTTTGGAAATGGATTTGGTTCGTTGAAAAATATGCTGTCCAGGGGGCGATGCAAATTTCCTAAAATGGTTATAGTAACACCTTGTTAACACTTTACAATGTACATTTTTAGTACAATCTCTATGAACCTACTACGTAAGATTTGTTCTTATGAGAACTCGGCTGAGTTCGAAAAACGGTTTGTTGAAAAATATGACCGTCACGGGACGGGGCAGTTTTCCTCATATGGCTATAGTAAAACTTTGTTAACACTCTAGACGTCATATTTATAGTCAAATATTCATGAAACTTTGTCAGAAAAAAAATCTTATGATATTTCGACCGCGTTTAAACAACGTTCCGGTTCGTTGAAAAATATTACCGCCAGGAGGCGGGGCAATTTTCCTCATAAGGCTTTAGTAAAACCTTTTTAACAATCTTAAAGTTACATTTATTGTCTAATATGTATTAAACTTGGTTAGAACATTTGTTTTAATAATATCTCAGCTGAGTTCAAAAATGGCTGCGGTCCGTTGAAAAATATTGCCGCCATGGGAAGGGCAAGTTTTTTCTAAAAGGGTCATATATAGTGAGTAAATGTGTTTTAATGATATATGGGCTCGAAGATGATTTTGGTCAACTGACAAACATGACCACCACGGGCGGTACAGTTTTTTCTTTTATGACTATTTTGAAACCTAGTTAACCCACTTGAAACCACAGCCTAATCTTCTTGAATTTGCGCAGAATGCTAACTCTAATGATATTCCAATGAAGATCACAAACATTTTGGCCTTTAAACACAGGTTCAATCTTCTTATATCTTTAAGTTCATTACAAGCATAAAAGAAATACTATGATAATATGATGTTGAAGTAGTTTTTGTTGATGAGAATGATGGTTCACAATGATGATGATGATGATGATGATGATGATGATGATGATGATGATGATGATGATGATGATGATGAGGATGATGAGGATGATCATGATTATTATTATTATTATTATTATTATTATTATTATAATTATTATTATTATTATTATTATCATTATTATTAGTCGATCAAAAAGTACCAGAACATGCTAGTTCTTATCACGTGACAAAATGTGTTCACATTTCCTTGCAGACATGCAGTCTGCTTGTTATCTGACAGTTTTCCACTAACTCATGAATTATTTAAATATATATACAAATAATTATATATAAATGTGTATAACTATATATATATGTAAATATTTAAATAGTTCATAGGCGCAGAGTTTGTTTCTTATACAACAACAAAAAACTTTTCCAATTATCTTGTTGTTTAATCAGCATGTGAGAGATAAAATTAATATATGTTTGCTATAGGATCGGTACTTGATTTACAAGTCTAACACATATTGTTTTACATGTTATATTACCGACGGCACAAATCGCGCGATATGTGGCGTGAACATTGCACTCAGAATGGATAATGTGAATGTCAAATGTAAATCAAGAAGGAAACATCTAGAAAAGTTATATAGTTATGCTATTGAAATGAAAAGGGAAAACAATCATCAGATTTATTAACCCATTTATGCCTAGCGTCTAGAAAAAAAGGCCTTGGCAAACAGCGTAGACCCAGATGAGACGCCGCATGATGCGGCGTGTCATCAGGGTCTGCGCTGTTTGCTTAAGGAATTTCGGTAAGAAATATTCTAAATATAGAAATATATGTATATTAGACATCCCTAATTTTGGAAATAAATTGATCCAATTTAGAAGGATGGGAGAGTCCACTAGGCATAAATGGGTAAATAATGGATTCAACTATCGTTTTGCAAGTGAAAAGCATAAATATATCCGAATTAGAATTTCATATGTATGGGCTGTGTTTTGAAAGTCAGGTCTTATAATGTACTTAAACAAATATGTTTCGGCAATAAATAAATTATTAAAGATAAAACAGCATCCGAAAAAGAATCGGGATTTTTGTCTTATTTGACTGCACACGTGCACAAATAAAGTACAATGTGAGACGAAATAATATTTGAACATACATTTCCTAAAGGTCACAACAATAGCTTTGTGGTAGATGTTCCTTTAATAACTTTTTTAATTCCGATATATACGATCTTGAAACAAAAAACCGATGACATAGAGCCGAAAAGATGTATTCATTTAAAGAAATACCATTTATATACGCAGGCCCCCCTCTTCTGAATAGATCCCTTTATCGTTGTTTAATAACCGATACATATAGAACAACTTTATACTTATTTATAAGATACATTTATTGAACTTATTCACTTTAAACAACTTATCGCTTCGAGTAAAACAATTTAATAGTTGATATTAATAATTTATTAATTTGTTTCCGTTACTTCCGTATTTTAAAAATTTAGCTTGAAGTAAAATAATTTAACATCCATTTGTTTCCGTTACTTCCGTATTTTTGAAATTCAGTTGCTTTTCTAATAAAGGTCTATGTTTTTGAATAAGGTTTACTTAAATCTATAAAGCGGTGGTATTTTACTTTACAATTATTAAACTCATGTGGATATATAAAGAAAAACTGTTTGCTCGTTAAAACGAACTTCTGGTTAATTGTAACGTAATTCTGAATGTTTCTGATATAAACTTTCAGTATAGAAGTAAGTGGACTTTTTTTTATACATGTTTTACATTTTATTTGGATAGTTGTATCAATTTGTTAATACATGAATTTGTTTACCGACCTTTTAATAAATAAATAGTTTTTTTTTAGTTTTTTCGGACAATGTTTTTGACATCCGTCACCGTATAGCCTTGTTTTAATGATTGATATATTAAACGATTATATAGTAATAATCCATGAGTGTGTAGTGGAAATCTTTATATTTCATTTTCAATAAACTTAAAAGCTCTAAATAAACACGTTTTCACAAAACTATGTTTGCGTCAAAGAACAGTCAAAGAAATATCTGTAAAACGATATACGAGGTTAATGCGTGTATTTCTAGTATTGATGATGCCTATATTTGATATTAAACAAGAGTATTATGCATGTCGACCAACACAATTTGAAAACATATATTGAACAATATTATTTGTTTCGATGTATCCCGTGTCACGCAGGAATTGAAACATATGGAGCGACACCTGCGGGGCGATTTCGTTGGGCGGCATCTACATTCCGAAAAATGTTTCATTGGGGGCATAGGACAATTTTGTCGTGTTCTGAGAAAACTGGGCATAATGCATGTGCGTAATGTGTCGTCCCAGATTAGCCTGTGCATTTCGCACAGGCTAATCAGGGACGACTCTTTCCGCTTTAACTGGATTTTCGCTTAGAAGAGACATCATTTTAACGAAAAATTCCTAATCTGGGATGACAATTTACGCACAAGCATTATGCCCTGTTTTCTCAGAACACGACACAATTTTGAATCATCGTGTAAACGCGACCCTCTCAGTCTCAGGAGCGTGCAAGCCCTATCCTCCCGTTTAATGAGACTGGAGATGATGATCTTATGTCTAAGGTTGTTCAGTAGTGTAAGTGGGGAATCATGAGTACTTTGTCAAGTGTGAGTCCCGTACATTTTACGCGCTCACACGGTGCCTATACCACGTGACTTCTTAAGATCTGTGTTGGGAAAATAAAGTTCGACCCAGGTAACATTTTTAAGGATGTCTTTTTAAATATTTCACCATTTTTAATGGGAAAAAGTGGAGAGCCCGCTCATTCGTGAGAGTTTTCTAAATGTAAAATGATTTTCTTTAAACAAAAAAGTATTTTTTCAGTAAAGTGCAACCGCGCGTTTGAACGGTTAGAAAAATGTCGGATCAGTGTGGGGATTTCATATTACAAATGTTACCTGGGTCGCGCTTTATTCTCCCAACACAGATCCAAAAACGCCACGTGGTATAGGCGACGTGGCACAGTTCGCGTGCTCTTGGTGTTGGATCTAAAAGTTGACCCTTTTGAGACCCAACCCTAGCAAGTTGGTCAGCCTGTTCTCTAAAAGGCCCACGTGACTCGGTATCCAGAGGAATTTAAGTGTGATATGTTTAATTACCAGTTTCGTTTATATTTTTAAAGCCTCATTACTACTCAAAAATCAACGGAAATTTCGTTAAGTATTTCGTAAACTAAAGTTACACAATAAAAATAAATGTTCCCTATAGCAAAAGTCAAAATTTCGAAACAAGATGTGGTCTGGTAACATAGATGTTTGTAGATATAAAACGCACGTTTTTATTTTTTGTGACACAATTAATTCCATTTAAATTTCCCGCACTGCTATCAATTCATACGACACATGAACACTAACATGGTACCATTTTAGTGTTCGTGTGTCGTATGAATAGATATATTTACGGAAAATTAAAATGGAATTAATTGTGACACAAAAACTAAAAACGTGCATTTTATATCTACAAACATCTATGTTACCAGACCACGTCTGGCGTTGAAATTTCGACAATTTCTTAATGGAACACTGATTTTTAATTTTGTAACTTTATTTTACGAAATATTGTATGAAACTTTCGTTGATTTTGAGTAGTAATGGGTCTTTAACACTGCATACATCAAGTCAGCTCGCGTTTTTACGGAATACCGTTAGGGCCATCGTGGTTTAACATTAAAATCCAGAGGGCGACAATGCGATAGTACGATGGCGACAGTTCAACAATACGACGGCGACAGTGCAATAGTACGATCGCGACAATGCGATAATACGATTACGACAATGCGAGAGCGAGAGAATGCGATGACGACAGTGCGACAACGCGATAGTACGATGGCGACAATGCGTAAGTACGATGGCGACAATGCGATAGTCATATCGTACTGTCGCCATCGTACTGTCGCACTGTTGTCATCGTATTATCGCATTGTCGTCATCGTACTATCGCACTGTCGTCATCGTATTGTCGCACTGTCGTCATCATATTAACGCACTATCGCATTGTCGCGTTGTCGCCATCGTACTATCGCACTGTCGCCATGGTATTGTCGCACTGTCGTCATTGTATTGTCGCACTGTCGTCATCGTATTCTCGCATTTTCGCCATCGTACTATCGCACTATCGCCATCGTATTGTCGTACTGTCGCCATTGTATTGTCACACTGTCGTCATCGTATTCTCGCATTCTCTCATTGTCGTCATCGTATTATCGTATTGCCGCCATCGTACTGTCGCCATCGTATTGTCGCACTGTCGTCATCGTATTCTCGCACTCTCGCATTGTCGCCCTCTGGATTTTAATATGTAACCACGATGTCATTAACGGTTTTCCGTTGTATTCCGTATGTTTTAGATGTGCCTGCTTTGAGCGCTGAGTGAGTCGGATACAATTACATACACGAAGTTTGCTCGTTTGTGCGTTTCAAGTTGTGAGAGCCGCGCGAGCGCGCTGCTAATTATGGATAGTTTGCATGTTAATATCGACATTTGAGGTTCATATTTCATTTTGCTGTGAATGGTAATGGAATTTTGATTGTTGTATACTTGTATACTTATATATTTGATTGTGAAATAACAACTATCTGCCCCTATTCATGTTAAAATTCATCATGATTGTGGACAGACAGTGTTTTAAAGTTCAGAAATCAAATCCAAACACAAATACGTTTTACCATGCTTTTTTGTATGGATTAAAAATAAACCTTATATTCGCATTTAAAAAATATGATTCATTTTCAAATTTAAATTGGTAGTTTGAATAAAAAATCATTATTTTGCAAATAAAATCATAAGCAAAGAATTCAAAAGTTCAAAAAATTAATAGATGCTTTTGATTTCAATCGAGTGTGATTGTGCCTAACCAAGCGTGACCTCAGAGATAATCTTTCACAGCATGTTACTATCGTCTGCAACAAAAGGCTAATTAGTGATCTGATAACACACAATGCCTTTGGGGCTTGTTTGTACACAATGTGGTGACCAAATATGCTCCAGTCATGTACCGGTAACGGTGTTATCTGTGTAAATATGTCGATGTATCTGGCGATTAATACGGCCTGCAAACAGGAATTTAGAGTCAATTTGAAAATCCGAGGGTCCATTTTTTCAATCGCCAATTTCATGAAAATCGTTTTCATTGCCAACCAAGAATTGTAATAGCCGAAGGCGATTTTGGCGATCCGTAACGCTAACGTAGGTATTAGACTGTTTACCTCGTCTAAACACTAGATATTTTACATATAATTATATCGAAGAAATAAACATAGTAATACAATAAACATAAGCAGCATCGTATACAGTTACGAAAAGGCGAGGTAAATTACTTGTTTTATATTACATGGTGTTACTATAAATAGTAACAAAATGACGTCGCCAGAAGGCCGTTATTCGTATCTAGCGGGCTGATATAAATTATATCAGCCCGCCGGGCCAATTTTATATATCTGAAAAGAATCGGATCGCGCGACGTCAACTAAGCAAAATGGCGTCCACATTCAGTCTTATCCATCGCTGATTAATAAAATTAAAACACAAATCAACGAAATAATAAAACATAATGATAATTAAACGCAGCACACAATTGAAATAATGAAAAAAATATCGATTGCAATTGAAACTGTACTGAAGATAAGATTGATGCAGAGCTCCAGGTAATGTTTTCAGCCGAGAGGTATTTCACTCATGAATTTGTTAATTTATGAGTAAAAATAAAAATCCGATATTTTTAAGGAGTATTTATGTTCAAAGGATCAGAATTAATAATAAAGTGTACATGTAGTGTTAACTTGCTATTACAAACAGTCTTGTACACAATAAAGCAATCACTTTTGTTTTATTTAATATACTGTCAATTATAGGGCGTACATTTTTTTCTGGTGTTACTAATCTTGATCTTGATGGGACACGGTGAAACATTGAAAAACATTTACTCACCGCACGTGCGTCAAGTTGCTGTGTAATTAATCAGTTTTCTTGCCCCCTCTAATATAATCGATAAACACAGAAACTGGATCATTTGTAGCTGTTTGGTATTTGTGAATCAAATCCGGTGGAAGAGAGTCCCAGTCACATATTGTGTTTGGAATAAAACTGAACTTTAATATATCTGTTCTTGCCAAAATTCTGTTTAAGTGTTAACTATGCATATTTTTGGTGTAGCGAATAGGTCTACATAGTTGATCCAATGGTAAATTACCGCGTGAATTCAGTCCTTTGCACAGTAATATTTATCTATTTTGTTTTCTTCGTTCTTTCAAGGGTTTAAGAACCTTGAAGTCCTTTAGTATTTTAGTCATAGATCCTGGTTCGTAGTCCCGGTAATTAGAAGAAATGAACCTAGCTGAACGTTTTTGAACGCTTTCAAGTGTTTCTTGTAAGTAAATTTGATGCGGATCCCAGGCCGCGCTGGCATATTCTAGCACTGGGCGGATTAAGCCTTTGTATGCCTGAAGTTTTACATCTTGAGGACACATAGATAAATTTGTTTTGAGAAGACCAAGTGTTCTATACGATTTGTTGCAGACTTCATTAATATGTTTCCTCCAGTTCAGATCATTAGTGATATTCACACCAAGATATTTAATACAAGATAAGAATTCAAGGCTAGTATTTTTCAATGTGTAGTCAAAATTAGTGTTCTTCTTTTTTCATGTTACATTTACTAGGTTAGAATCTCATACCCCATGAAGTGGCCCAATTTCCAAGTTTGTTTATGTCCGATTGTAAATCTACACAGTCTTCTTATCTATTGGTTTCCCTATAGCAAACACAGTCGTCGGCGAAAAGTCTTATCTCTGAAGTTGTGTCCATAGAAATGTCATTTATATGCACTAAAAAAGGATCGGACCTAACACAGCTCCCTGCGGTACTCCTGACTTTACAACTGAAGCTTCGGACTTAGAACCATGTAATACAACACATTGCTTACGATTTACTAAAATGCATCAATCCACAGTAGAATGTTTGCAGGAACGCCATATTTGTGTAATTTAGTCTTTAACAATTCATGAGGCACGGTGTCGAACGCCTTTTCAAAGTCCAGTATAAAAATGTCCACTTGCTTAGATTTATCTAACGATGTCGCCCAGTCATTAATGACGGTTACAAGTTGAGTTTCAAAGCTGTGATTTTTACGCAAAGCATGTTGATTTTTGTTCAAAATAGAGTTTTTATCAAAATGTTGCATTAAATTTGAGCATATGATGTGCTCTAAAAGTTTACAGCATATGCATGTCAATGACACAGGTCTATAGTTACTTGGTAATGATGTTTCATTTTTCTTATACAAAGGACTAATGTTGGCTGATTTCCAATCTTCCGGAATATTTGTAGTTGCGAGTGCTCTTAATACTTTTGGGTGTATTCCATCGGGACCCATGGCTTTGGTTATATTTAAACCCTGAAGCAATTTTTCGACTCCTTTTTCAGTAATGTTTATAATGTCCATTTGTTCATATAAGGATGTTTCAAAAGGAACAGAGGTATATTCAGTGTGCGTAAAAACACTGGTAAATTGTTCATTTAAAACTTTGGCTTTATCCAAGTCTGATTCCACAGTAGATCCACATTTTGTTGTTAACGGGGGTTTACCCTGTTTGTCGGTTTTTGACAGTTTATGTATTTCCAGAAAGGTTTAGATTCTTTTTTGATTTCACCAAATAAATTATTCACATGATTGTCATGAGCATCTTGAACTTCAGATTTGACTTGTTTTCTTAAAAGTTGCCACTTTTTCTTCAGCCTGATGTTTCCAGTTTTTTTTTAAAATTTGCATGAGTTTTATTTCTGCGTTTCACCAATGATTTGATTTCACGTGTTATCCAGGGTAGAGATTGAACACCTTTAGATAATTTACTTGGTACATGAGTATTAATACTTTTTAATAAGAATTTCTTGATTAATTGTCAGTTTTCTTCAACACTTCTGGAGTTTTGATAACCGGTGAAATAATTGTCCTTTGCAAAGTCCGAAGTTTCCTTTCTCATTTCATCATAATCACCTTGGGAATATTGGAAGAAGGAACGTTTTGGTTGTGTTTTGTACGGGATGTCACACTTAAACGTACCAGCGATAATATCATGATCACTAAGCTTGTCTTGCGAATGGATATTTTCAAATTGACCAGGAAGAGTTGTTATTAAAAAATCCAGAATATGTCCATCCCTTGTGGGAAAGTTCACAAGTTGTTCAGCACTATGTTCTTCAAGAATATCAATAAGGGATTGGCCTTCGCAATCCGATAAACATGATGAAGTAAATTTATTAAGTTTATTTTGCCAGTTTATTTTTCTAAAGTTAAAATCACCCAATACATTCATACATGGCGTGATATTTTCTTTTGCATATTTTTTATTTTACATAGCTGATCTTTAAATAAGACAAGATGATCTACTGGGGCATCCGGTTGCCTATGCCAACTGCCGAAAAAGTGATCTTTCCCTTTTAAAGTCGAATAAGACCACACTGATTCCGATTCATTTTCGATTGAGTTTAAGGGAGAAGAACATAAATTAGATTTGATAAGGAGCATCGTTCCACCACCATTTAAATTTCTGTCTTTTCTATATATGTCGTATTCTAAACTGTCTAGTATGATTTCATTTGATATAATACTATTATCCAACTTGGTTTCCTGCAATGTAACTACATTTGGATTTTCTGTTGCTAAGAAAGTTTGTAATTCCAGTTTCTTGCCCCTAACACTGTTTATATTCATTGATATGATCACGAGTTTACTCTTATTTATTGGTGGTTTTTGTTTTTTTAAATGTTTATAAGTATCATATAGTACTTCAAACTTATTTCTGGTTTCAAGATCTGAAGATAAACTACAGAACGATGATGACTAATTTTCTGAGTCACACTTTGGACATGACCAAGTACAGTTTGTGGCTTGCACGATCATATATTCCTCGGGCGATACTACTGCAGAAGTGTTATGTATCCATAGCTTGCATGAGTCGCATTCAATAGCTGGGTCTGACTTTGTGACGTTATTTGTGCAAATGGCGCACGGCGAGACCCAATTTGGGCAAAACCATTTCTCTTCCGAGTTTTGCAAAAATATATATTGTTCTACATCCATATTGACACATTCTATGTGATTCCAGTGATCGCAATCGTCACATTGTACCGCCTTTTCCGTTTTCTTAACAGACTTGCTGCACATACCACAGCCTGAGCGCGGTCCAGGGTTGGACTCAATGTCATCAGCCAGCAACAGCAGAATATTGTTATTAAAAAATGTTACGTTTAATATGAGAGTACGATGAATTGTACTTAGCCTGAATACACCACACGTTAGTCCATGGTTTCATGTGAGACGAGAAGACCGACCATTGACTAAGTTCACGAGTTAAAAATTCACTCAAAGTATCGCTACTTAACACTGAACTGTTAAAATCCTCTTGATTGTGCACATGTTTGTTTAGAAGTATGATAAAAACACTAATAAAAATTCTCCAATGCATTTTCACCAAGAATGACTAAAATCCAATATGGCGCCCAACAAATTCACACGAGGCGCGAGAATCCACACAAAGAAAGTTCAATAAAAGCCAAAGTTTAAGAAATTTCTCGGTAAAAAAGTATCCAGTTCACTTCACACACGGTTCTTACAGCTTAAATTATATTTTTAATTAAAAATTCCCTTTAAAAATACTTTAAAAATGTACAAATCATAAAGAAATTATCCCTGCGATTAATTTCAGGTGTGCTCCTTGACGCATGCGCACTAATGACGATGTCGACTTAATAGAGATCAAACATTTATAATTGGCTCGCCATTAATTTTTGTTTTATTTACATGACAATAAAACACAAACACATGTAGACGCTGCGGCAGACGTCACCAAAAGAAAAACGCTTTCGGGACAGAGACTGCCGGTCAGGACGGCACACATCGTGACGGTCATATAAAAAACATGCAAGCAGCAATTGTTCGCATTACATTATGATTCAAGTGGAATCATGGATTGCAAACCGGATTTCAATATATCTAACAGTTTAAACATGTGCTTAGTCACGTTATCTGAATGGTAAGCGGGTGGTATCCGTAAAACGTGTTTATTATATATGTGTTTTTTGGCTGCCATTTAAAAAGTGCTTGAAGGAAAAAGGTTTTTCCATAGTGCCACACAAAAGATAAACTGATAGCAAAAATAATATGATTGAAGCTGGGCGATTCGGGTTTTATCGAATGTGATGTCAAATGTTTTCACCATAAGCGTATATCGATTCTAAACAATGCAGCGGAGAGCCCGTTGTGTCAACATCGGCCTTTATCGTGGGCCAAAATGAAATGATACCGTTCTGACTGAGGAGAAAATTAGGTCTGGAACCACATTTTGTACATAGATGGTGATGTCACTACGTTTTTACCGGTGTGGACATAATAACGGGAACAATACATGTTTACATGAACTTATATGCATTCATAAACGGCTAATACGCATTGAAATTGCACACGATGCGTAATCCGAATTTACCCAGGAGTTTTTTACTCAACAAAATTTTAATTCATGCGTATTTTCTTCTTTTTTTCATGCGTATTTTACGCAAATACGCATCTTATCTGGACCTCTGGATTGATGACATTATTCGAGCTTAAAATTTAACAGGAGTCATCCAACATCAAAATTTAGTAAACGACACGCTTACCTCACTGGCAATTTTAATCCAATGCTCCAAGTTTCCAATTAAACATTTCAAACACACAATCCGAAATACGTTTTGCATTCGTTCGATGTAAATGTTTAACTGTTAAATAAACCACAATTTCCGAATACACGGATTAACAGTTTCGCAATGCGCATGCGCAAAACCAACTTGCCTTTAAGAGTTACTCCGCCTGAATTGCGAGTAAAAATATTGTTGCCGGCCATTGTTAGATCTTGTTATGGCTTCAACATGTTGCGTTCAAAACTGCTCTAAAGGGGCATACTGGTTAAATAAATGGAAGAAACAACTGTGTGACTGGTGCACAAAGAGAGAGACTGTAAATGCGATCCGCCATTCAGGTAATAAACGATTAACTTAATCATTAAGAGCTGATGCATCGTTTTCAGAAAATGTGGGTGGGGTAAGATTTCTACGCATTTTCAGGCATATTATAGAATAGGCAGTTATTTAATTAGGTGCTTTAATCTCACATATTTTACAATATAGATAAAGCAAGTTCATTAAACAGCAGAAGTATGACTATCTCGCCATATTACACAGTGATTTGCTCGTACGTAAACAGTTGGTAAATGATGATTTGACCAAAGGTAGTTGTACTATATACAGTACTATGTACTCACTACTGAGGAATGCACTCATTTGAATCCATGCAGATCCTTAATGTATTAAAACGCCTAAAAATTGGTCTGTTGCTGGCAGGCCAACTTAAAATTGTCTGTGCCTATTAGTTAAAATTATATTAAATTTAATTTCAGACTATTCACTTTCCCAACAAAGAAAAAGAATCCAGAGCTAAGGGAAAAATGGAAACAGCTGGTAGGAAGACGTCAGGGCAGTGGACAACTCTGGTCACCAGGCAAAGACAGTCGGGTTTGTTCGAATCATTTCACAGATGGAGAACCAACCATAAACAATCCACTGCCGACTGTCAGCATGGGATATGATGAAGCAGAGAAACGAGTGAAGAGAATGATACAGTTTGAGGCGACTAGCACAAAACATAAGAAAAGGCGTAGAACAATTTGTGCAAAAGACAATGACCATGTGTTTGAGGAAAATCTTGTTGCAACACCTATTTATGATGATCCAGAGGTTGAATTACTTTCCCACACGTACAAACTTCCATGGTTTGTTAATTTTTTGGCTGTGTTTGTTACTCTGTGTTTACGAATTAGTGAACAGGACAAGCAGATTGCTAAGTTGAAATCTGAGATGTGCATACAGAGACAAGAAATAGACAAGCTAAAGAACACTGTGTACAGTGAGAAAATACTTAAGACCAATGACGATGTTCAGTTTTACACTGGTTTAGCAAACAAGTCTCTGTTCAACAAACTACATGGATTTATTTCACCATTTGTTACAAGAAGGTGGACTGGTGTTATGTCAATGGCCAAAAATGTTAGAAAATTCAAATCCAAATTGTCAGTCCGTTTTGGTCCATCCAGAAAAGTATCATCAAAAGGCGAGTTCTTGATGGTATTAATGAAATTACGACTTGGACTCATGAATAAGGACCTAGCAAAGAGATTTGATATTTCTGAAACTCTGTGTTCAAGGATATTTTTCGCTTGGCTTCGGTGTGCAAGTTGTATATTGAAATCAATGATCTTCATTCCTGACGAAGAGGAACTGATCGGCTCAAAACCCCAACGCTTCCGGAAATATCCTGACCTACATTCAATCATTGACTGCACAGAGTTGTTTATTGAGACACCAAAAGATTTGTTTCTGCAATGTAATTCGTGGTCTGATTATAAACACCACAATACAGTGAAATTGTTAGTTGCTTGTGCACCAAACAGTAAAATAATTTTTGTCTCAAAGGCATACTTGGGGAGAATTTCAGACAAAGCCATCACATTAGACAGTGGATTTTTGAACATGGTGCCAATGAACAAAATGATAATGGCCGATATAGGTTTTAACATTAGCAACGAGTGTGCCGATAGAAGTATATCACTACATGTTCCCCCTGGAAGAAGGGGAAAGTCACAAATGTCCAGTGCATGTGTTGCAAAAACTAAGCGTATTGCGAATCATCGAATTCTCATTGAGCAAGTGATCAGAAGAATGAAGACTTTTAAAATCCTATCCAATGAAATTCCAATTTCTTTACTGTCAAATGTCGATGATATTGTGACAGTATGTGTGGCCTTGTGCAACCTCAAAGAACCCATCTATAAAAGTTAAAATGTTTAAGCCACACACCATATTTGTATAGTAAATTTAAGTCTAAATAAAAAAGAAACATATTTTATCTATGCCAATTAGAATATATCCGGTGGTTACAAGGTAGAAATCCGTCTTTTTTGCGCTTGAAAACTTAAAAATAATCTTGTTGTCGAAATTGACATATAATATAGAAATCCTACTTTCTTACTTTCGGTTTTAAAAGCGGTAATTTCCGGTTGAAAAATAATAAATTACTTGCCAACAAGGCTATAGATTTAATGAAAAATTTGCACAATTTCAAATTGCATCTATATGTACTGTTTTGATTAACATGTATTTCATCACAAGGTGTGTGGCTTTAAGAGACAGAGATATTGTATGTGTAAATCACAATAGTGAAGTTGTAAATGTATAGTTGTCCAACAATTGACTGCTTTTAATTTTGATGAACTACTAGTACTATGTCAGTAGCTTATAACAGTGTCTTTATAAAAGCATAAAAGACTGAAAATACAGCGTTTTTTTTCTTCTATCTTTTTGTGTAGCTCAACACACCTTGTGAAAATTGATAATGAAATAATCTTCAGCACTTAGGCGTATAAAAAAAGTTGTTTGTTTCCTGTAACCCGACCCTTCCTAGTTTTTCTTACAACCCTAAACCCCTGTTTAAGAGGCTTCAATCTTGTGTAAAGAAAAAAATATGCCAACATATCCTTTTTTGAGACGTTACTGGAATCAAACAATTCATTTTAGCGCCTTATCTACATGTGTGAGGATGTGAAAACCGAATAAACTCAGTTCAATGACACTTTAAATAACTTTATTTTTCAAGATACAATAAAAATCAAGCTAATAATACTGATAAAAATGGAACAAGTTATGACAGTTTGAATTACTGTGCTATACAGTAAATGTAATTACAATCACTGTAGTTTCTATAAATTTCAATAAAACAAGTAACATCTCAAAACGATTAGACATTCTACATTATATTATCAGCATGTTTGACTAGACNACCCGCAGCTCTGACAATACGTGGCACAACAACATCCAACCCTTGACATGGCTGCACATAGTAGTCATTCATGGGATCATTTATGCAACACTCTACCCTGAGCACTGAGTTAGGAGGAACGACTGTTCGTTTAGAGACAGTTACTCTTGCTACAACTGGTTGTTTTTCGTTGAAAGTTGCTTTCAAATGTATTGTTTCACCCTTAATAATGAGGCTATCTGCTTTTAAATCAATTTTTGCCCCTAAATGATGCAACAGATCGTGGCCAGACAACATGTCATCACTAATTGGTGCGACATACACACGTTCTTGGAAGGTTTGCTTTCCCAGCTGCATTGCAACTGGGTATATAATAAAGCCAGGAATAACAGCACTATTATCAGCTAGTTGCATGTTAACATCTCGATACACAGGTATTAAACAGTCTCTATCATACACTTATCATCTTTAATGTAGCTCTGTGTGTCGTGTTCTGAGAAAACTAGGCATAATGCATGTGCGTAAAGTGTCGTCTTAGATTAACCTGTGCAGTCCGCACAGGCTAATCGGGGACGACACTTTCCGCCTAAATTGGATTTTTGCAAAGAAGAGACTTCATTTAAACGAAAAATGTCACAAAAGCAGAAGGTGTCGTCCCTGATAAGCCTATGCGGACTGCACAGGCTAATCTGGGACGACACTTTACGCACATTCATTGTGCCCAGTTTTCTCAGAACGCGACACTTTACATTTTACTTGTCATCGATAAATAGTACTGGCCATCATTGTTTTGAGCATTTTCCGCATGACCACAAATCAACAGTTTTAAGATAAGTGGCAGTAACCTGTGCACAAATAAAGTGCACCCAAACTCCACAAACATCACAACTGACGGACTGGTCTGCTTCGGACAGAGGCTTATCTACACAGTCAAGACCGCACATACTACAAAGATATATCGGAACTTTGTTCAGTCTACTGCGCTTCTTAGGCTGCTGGATTTTCTGGATGTTCTTACGGTTGTCTTTTGGGGATAATGGTTCAAGTGCCCTGCAGACGGCTGTAGAGCGACTAAGTGTCAGAATCTTCGTTTGGGTTTGATGGTTTTCCTTTGTATTGTCTGCTGTCTTGTTGTCGTTGCAATTTGAATTCAACAAGGCTGGCAAGACATGAGATAACCAGAACCAGGACAACTTCTCCTCCAACACATCCCAGAATGCTTTATCAAACATTACACGTACAGTGACACTTCCATGATACGTGTAAACAAACAAGTCACAATACTGTCTACCATGTATTGCCATTTGTCCCTGAATCTGGTAGAAGTATGCATGGTTTTTACTTAGCTGGACTTCCTCACTTTCTTCAATTAAATATGCTAGATTTGAAGAGCTTGGAGCAGTGTCTTTTATGGACTCTGGACACTTAATCTCACCAAGACCTTTTCCGCAACACTGGCACTCAATCTCCAAGTCTGCACTTGCAGCTATATATGGGTTGGCAGAGGAAACAAGCAGTCCCGTATTCTTCGACTTGAATTTCTTATGATTTTTTCTCATCACTTGCGTGTACGCTTTCTTGGCATGGGGTTCTAAGGACAGACCGTGTTTCATGGCAGTGGTTGTATGGCTTTCTTTTTGACGAAGTATAGCATCAACTAACTTTGCCGGGTCTGCAGAGCTATCTTTACGTAACGTGTCAACTCNCAGTCAAATTGCAAAGTCAGAATTTGCAACAAAAACTTAAGGCAATTGGTTTGTGGATGCAATTGAATGTAATAGATGAACTAATTCAATAAAGGGCCAACAACAATTTGTATAATACTAATTTGGAAGCATAGATTACGTGTTCGAAGACCGCTTGAACATATTGAATAAAAAATTGCAAGTTTTTTATGTCGATAATAATTGCTCAAATTCTCAATTTAATTCCTTAATACTCATGAAGCATGTAGTCCAGGCTCAATACAAGGCTCAATACAAATGAATAAGACAATGAAATAGGGCCAAAACTTTTTTATTTGGGTTTATACCTGGTGAGTGAATCTGCTGAACTCGTCGCCATTGATGCAATCGTTAAAGTGGCGAGGTAGGTAAGAACTTACCTTCGCACCGGTTCCCTGCCTGGGTAAAACGGTCAAGACAAAACGGTCTTGGTAAATTTGGCCAATTCACTACACGACTGACTCACTTTACGGACAGCGTTCACGAACGATCTAACGACCGAATAACACAATGACCTTCTTATGGCGCAAAATACGATACACAATGTGAACAATAACTACACGCGTATGTTGTTAAACGGTACATAAAAACCAAAACCTAGTCTAAGCTCGGTCTAAAAAAAGTGAACGACATCTAAAAAAAAGACTGAACGACATCTAAACAGTTCTTCCGAAATAGGTTAACATTAACATTGTGCGCATGTCAAGCTAAATCCAATGTTATGCATCTGACGTCATTATGTACAAACACTATCTTACCTTATTTTATTTTAGGGAGCTCGGTCAAAAAAAATGTTGAGCCTTTATCTTCCTTGTTACCCGTTTGGTTCCTATTCCTCGACTAAGGAAAACATGCGCACTCCGGCGGATATGACGTTCCAAGAACATTCCAGAACTTTTCAGCCAATCAAAACGCTCGTATTTAATCATTGTCCAATAATAAGCAAGCACTGTTTTAATAATATTCGAACCACGTGTTTCTATTTTAAGACAGGCTAACTTCCAGTTCTTAAAAGAATGATCGCGAACTTCCTAGAATGAATACATTTTCCTTTTACCGCTTCTGTTATTGTAGTTGGCTGAATAATCGCTCATTCTTTGAAACCAAAAGTCTAAGTTGTGACTTTAGGGCCGACTGTTTTGCGGGAAATCTACAACCTGGTCTATCGCATTGTCGAAATGGTTGACTAGTAAACCGAAACTAGTTTTTTTTTATTTGTTACATTTTTTTTTAAATTAAAAACAAGCGTGTTTTTTATTTAAGTTTGTTACAGAGATAAAATGTTCACATACTGCAATTTGCTTTGATAGGATTAATTTCGTCAAAATAATTTTAATTTAAGAAGTTTAAAATGCATACATTGATAATCCATCGACATTGCTAATGGCAGTGTAATGGCAGTGTGATTTGCGTCTTGCCTCTGGCTAGCACTGCTCATGCAGAGCAACGTTAACATTCTCCCATGCCACACTTGGCCTCTCCACAGTTAGTCCTATGAAGTGCCTCCATGGGGGCTCCAGGTGGTAAATTTGAAAACAAAAGGATCCAGGGCTCGGATCCTAGGAGATTGGTCTTTAGAGGTTCGGCTTGCATGGCGAGATAAGGGGGGGGGGGGNGGGGGGGCATCTGCACTCATGGGCCAATAGATCTAATTTCAACTTATCAAACGCTGAAGAAGATAATCAGGGGCGTACTAATTATATATATTTATTGCTACAAACCACCTCTCTAGGACTGACTGTTTATATCCCTAAATTTAAGCCTACACATTTATTTAAGCCAAGCTACGCCCTTAATAACGCACCTGTTTACCATTTCATATAAGACCAGAATCACCGTACCAAGTTGCCAACAATTAGCGCTGTAGCGTTAACTTGGAATTTATAATTTATCATATGCTGTACTATACAGTTTCCGTTTCGATATACATGTACTGTAAACAGTTTTCGGGATATTTGTCTTGTTTACGTTTACGTAGTTGCTCGCCCTAATTGTTTTGGTTGTTTTATAGCTCTTAAATCGTTTACACGTGAACCAAAGAAAAATGCACTTTAACGAAAAAGTAATTAAACTAACACAAATTATACCAATATACCAAAGCACATGTGTATTCTATGTAATGAATTTAACGGACGTGTTCACAGATTGTCGGAATGACCGTTTTACAGCTTTTGTCACAGATTAAAAAAAGACACTAAAGGTGTACAGCTCATAGATAGCGAAATAACACTAACGGCATCGCTGCGTTTATCAGAGACGTAGATGTTTTTTAACGTCCCTTCGTTTATAAATCATTCAATTAAAAAAATCATTTTTTGTAGCTATAAAAGAGCTCTACAGTTCCGAAGTTTAACTCTCGCAACTTACTGACTCGCTTCAAAAAATGCCCAAGAACAGCGAATAGTATATCAAACGTAAGTGAAATAATTAAAACACCAAGATAACACATTTCCATTATTCACAATTGTCATGCAATTATGACAGCCTTCCATAGCGACTTTTATAAAAATGTAGTTTTCACAGATCATAACAGTGGAATATTCCAAGCTCTCTTTTAGTGCATGTTTACCGGTAACCATATTATTTATCAATAAGGAAAATGTCCTTAATCTTAATTAAAAAAAACACACATCTTAACATGACATTAAACTTGCATTTTCCACTTTCATAAATCTTGGAATATGCATTATGCAATTGGCAATTTACCAGGGGGTCATGCGTATACGGGAGCTTACCGCGTTTAAGTGAGGTTACGGGAACAAAACTTCAAAGATGGCGTCGTTTTCGTGATTTTCGTGAAGGAGTAGCGGATATTTTCACCCGGTAAGCCAGTTTATATTTATATTTCTTTTAAATGAATACGCCCTTTCGACTCTACGGTGTTTGTGCTCCCCTCGGTTTTTTGTTTCAATGCCGTAGACGTCGGAATAAAAAAGTAATTGAAGCAAAACCGGCGACAAATTTGTTGTTTAATTTCTTGAACTTCGAGATGTTGGAGCACAAACACCGTAGAGCCGAAAGGGCGATAATAACCAGGTTGCCATTTTCTAACATCTGTACAACTTGCCTTAAGCGTCAAACTATTCATGCTGATATTTATGTCTTTTTTGTTTTGTGTTTGCAACTACCTTGAGCTACAGCAATTCAAGCGTTCTTTTCTTTTCTTCGTTTCCCTCTTGGTCTTTTCAATATGTTTCCGGAGTGACTAAGCGCTTAGATACACACACACACACACACACACACTGTATGTCGATAAACCACATGCGTAACATATAAACCAAATACAGTATTTGTTGGATTCATTGCAACCTGGTTTTTAGCTGTATTTCCAACGAGCCTTTCAGTGTCTGTGAAGGCAACATAGCTGGGGGCTGTCCTGTTACCCTGATCGTTGGTAATTATGTCTACTTTGTCATGGTGAAACACACCCACGCTGGAGCCTTTGTCATTCTGAAATTCGATAACATTGTACTCAATAAAACTGTAAAAAGGCCAATAAAACATAACGAGTTCTTAAATATAAACGAAAGGCCAGTGCCTAAGTGGTTTAAAAGCATAGGCAACATAACGACTATATTACTGGGCGTTTCTCACAAGTAATGAAGCTATAATTGTGTGGTTTGTCTATAGCCTATAGTACAGTACCATTACAGCACTTTGTTAGAATGAACACTTGTCTTTCCATAACTTAAGGAACTTCAGCGAAAATGTTCTATAGAACTTACTAGACATGTTTTTATATTGCTTGTTTTTATAAGAGTCAGAAAACATAAGAAGCGATATTTTATATTTGGTAGTCAGAACTAATTTTTCCATTGCTATACAAAGCATGATTGTCAAATGCTCCAATGAGACGAATGATGCATCATTAAACAATAAAGCAATATATTTACAAATATTTCCCGTACAATTTCAAAATTTGATTTTTTTTAAACCCCGGTGATTTTAATTATAAAAGAAAACACATAAAAAACAGGCAAAACACGAAGACCGTGATGGTTATAGCGTATAAAATGAAACTCCAGAAACTCTGTCAAGAGAGAAATTATTATTCTTATCCACTACTTTTATAACAGAACACTAACTATAAATATAAAATGAATAAAAATGGAATCACCGCATTGGAACGGTCAATGAAAAGCATATATGATTAAAACCGGTTTCAGGGCCTGTCGAATCTCACACTTAACTCAGAATTNAAGACAAAACGGTCTTGGTAAATTTGGTCAATTCACTACATTGCTATACTCTTAAACTAATGCCAACGCAATAGTAATGTTGGGCATATGTTTATATATTCTGATTGGAATGCCACTTCATTTTCCGAGTTGCTGTCTACAGTATACGAGTTTTAGAATCAGACAGAAAACATCCAGCAAAGTAGATTACTCGACGACTGATATGTTATCATATTCATAATCACTGATGGTAGTTTAGGAATAGTATGTGATGCATCTTTTTTATCGGTCAACGATTTGGAGTTCCGATGCACAGGAATAAATAAACGAGTGCTTTAGCCCAACTCGTTTAAAGTGACGTGTTCACTGTTTGGCAAATTTACAATACAAATGTCATCTTAAAGAGAAAGAATGCAATAAGTATGTGCAAAAACTCAAATAAGTACTAATGAGTTAAAATTATGTTACAAATATATGTTTGTTTATCGATAATCATCGATCGATATTGGTATCCTTATTAAACGTTTGAAATGCTTAAGATCGATAATTAAGATTAGAAACAGTGAGTGTTTATGTCGAAAGTCTCTGTGGTGTAGTGGTAGAACGTTAGTTTTTTCTCCTAAAGGTCCATAGTTTTGGTAAAGGAAAACTGTTTCAGTCAACTGTTTAGTCTTGTAATTATAATTAGTAAGACTATTTCAAATATTACAGTTGTGAACGCTTTCTTAATCGGTCAACAAATAGAAATTACAATTATAATGCAAACAATACAGAAAAAAGTGTACAATGTTAATATTGTATAATAATCATGCACAGTATGTTCTTTGTAAATGCGCTGCTTAATATTACAAATAATTAAAATGTAAAACTTAGAGAACTCAATGAGAACGCCGTGTTTATCTTAACAAATGCTTCTAAGTTCATTTCACACATGTAACCGTATTAATTGTCATTACAAATTCTTTAGTAGACGCTGCACACGCTGTACGTGCCAGTAAGCAGCATTGTTAGAATCGAGACATCGCAACGACTGCTCGTAATAGTTAAACGCCCCTCCATAGTTTCCTTTAGTTTCATAGCAGTGATCTTGCAAGCTCCCTACAGTTTCTGAGTGATACAGAGACAGTTTTCCATCGAACAAATTCACTCTTTCGATGATATAATCATGGAAGCTTCCAAATCGCAGCCACTTTCTTAATACTTGTAAACATAGTACAAGAAGAAATATAAGGTTATGTTTTTTCCATAGAGATGGGTGTGTTTTCCCAAAGGTGTAGAACATTAAAGTTGTACAGTGGAAACGTGTAGTGAAATCACCAACCACTTTATTAAATAAGGAGTTTTTAATTAATTTTAGAAGTATGTAACATTTTATCTGCAACATATTAAAGCTAAACATCAACATTCGTTCTATGAGGTTTGGAGAAAGTCGCCATTCTTCACGTTTGTAATCACTGTCTGAATGACCGGCAGGTACCAGGACAGACGGAGCTAAACGTGCAGCCTCAAGTAATTGAAATGAAAGACATGAGCCTCTCTATCATTATTTTATTGCTATTCATGCTGCATGTAAATCATAACTAAAATATATGTACGAAATGGTTACATCTTCATATGAAGGCACAATACATTCTGAAATCAGAACACTGGTTCAAATTTAGATTATATAGAATTCTAGAGTGTAGATTGCAGATATGCCTTTAAGTTTACTTTGACCGCTAATTAAAAATTGACGTAAATGTTAGTGTTTAAAATGTGCTGCAGTTATCGTTATACATTAACAATTGACTTAATTTTACGTTCACCAATTTGATAAAATACAAAAGTTGTCGCAATAAATCAAGTAAGTAAAAGGTTTGCTTAGAAAGCTACGCCAAAGAATCAACCTGAAGCGGAAATTAAACCTAGACGAACTCACACCCACCACATTAATTCACGGACTCACACCCACCACATTAATTCACGGAAGGTGCGGCTACTTTATGCATTGCTTCGGGGGCTTAACAGCCAGATGATTTAATGCAAATGACATTTTTATATTTACTCGGTATAAAGACGGTGAATCCACACAAATAGAAGCGTTTTAGGATAAATCCGTCGCTAAAAGTACATGAAGAGTTATCACAAAGAGTTAAAGTTCACTGATGCGACAATACTGTGAACGGTTACGACGTAGTACGGTGGAGTAAATATAAAGGCTTTTTTTATCCGTTTTGTTGTACATATCATTTTGATGTTGTTAGATCTTAACTTGTAACTGCTATTAATAATAGTGGTTGTGTGAGTGTATTTTTAGGAAAGTTTTATACTGGCAAATTTAGTATACAAATACACAATGATTGTGTAAATGGTATAGTGTTATACATTTTCCAAGATAATGAAAATATTATTTTATAATTTCAATATGTTCACAAATCATCGACATGTACACAGTGAGAAACGAACTAAATTGTATCATATGTTTTGAAAATAATGGGTCTGATTTTAACGCAAGCTGTCCAGTATCATTTATATTTGACAAATCATTTTTTGATTGATGATGTACACATAGTATTAATATTTTAAATGGTAAGTTGCATTTTGTTACCCAGGGAAATGTAGCATGTATATCACACGGAGACCGCAGCGCAATTGATAACACTTTTGCGTCTACATACTTCTTCTATTTGTTTCTAAGTTTATTATTTAATTGTACAATGTTTCTGATAATTTCCCTTTATAACGTCATATATAGAAAAAACAAGCGTTTCGCGATTTATAGAACTAAAGGTTTGTAAACGCATAGCGAAAATTACTAAAGTATAAAGACAACTTTGAGGACAAAAATTGTATGCAATAAAAATCTGTATACAAATCAGTTGAATTTAGTGATTGAAAAAGAGTTTATAAATAGTCCAATACCACATACCAAATAATAAATACAACAAGACATGATGTTCATTGCACAAACTTATACAAATACTGATGGCATTGAGCTTGCCTATTTAGTCAAGAATTGTATGGTGTTTAAATTAGTTAAATAGTAAAACAGTAAGTTAGTTAGTTATATATCTAGTAAGTTAGTTAGCGACTTATTGAGTAAACGAATGAAAGAGGAACGATATAATGAATGCATAAATAAAGGAATGAATGACTCAATCAATGAATCACTGAATCAATTAATGAACACGAAAAATTACATGAATAAATACAAGAGTACAATAATAAATACGAGAACGACTGTGTATATGCAATAATTAATTATTATTTCTAAAAACAATTTTAAAAACAAAATCAACACATATTTAGTGTGAAACAGCGTGATTATAAATTTAACAAAGGAACTCAAAACTCTTACCTCAGTTATAATATGGTTATTGCAATAGGTAAGTGTTTTCTGAACATAGACCTCGCAATACCTGCAGACATGTGACACTGCTTATTTAGATAAAGATTCTACGCTATATGACTTCATCTACGTGATATTATTCAGGTTGTTACAGTTGTTTATGGCTATTAATATTTGCCAAAGGATGTGTGTAAATAAATACATCAGGATAGGGTATTTTCTTATCTCTGGTTTGTAGATTTAGTCGGTTGTGAGAGCATTTATGTCACACATGTCAGATATCAAGATTTCAACCGAGCAAACATTTCATATGTTATACCTCCGCACAACAAAACCTGTCTGAATTATTGTGTTCGTCTTTGTGTTCGCCCGGTTCCTGTCTGCTTGTATATTTTCTTCTGATAAGTATCAACATCACACATCATACAAATATACCTTGATGTTAGTCCCAATTACAGCTGCATTGTTTACAAAGTTATTCCCCTGCGACAGTTGTTTCCATTTTAATCAGATGGAATTTACTTCAAAGAATATATAGTAATGTTAGACGAGTGCAGTCCCAAATAATTAAGCAATTGTTAAATGTACCGTTATGATACTTCTGCTTTTGCACCGGAACAATAAATAAATGTACATTTAAAAGTATTGACTTATGCAATGTATTTAACTATAATAATAACTCTTTGAGATAGTAGCTTTAACAGAAACAAAACGCAAATGAGTAAAACGTAGGAACCCCTCTAATAAATCAGATTGATAAGCTGTGTCACTTCAAGATCTTCGTCGTGTGGGACATGGTTCTATCATAAATCTGTTTGACCGTAAACATTGTTGAAAGTAACATTCAAGATTTGTAAAGTGTTTACCTTAATGTTCTCATATGCGAGCGAAAGTTTTAGGGCAGACGCGATATTGATTTAAAACGTGAAGCAAAAATGATTAAATGCATGTGCTTAAAGGGGCCGTCCAACAGATGTTGGCATGTATTGAAGCTTGTCATTAAATGCTTTAAATGCTTTATATTGATAAATTTAAACATTTGAACTAAAAATCTCCAGTAAAAAAAACAAGTTTACAATTTCAAAAAGGAAAAAAGTAACCCTCAACAGGGCTCGAACCACTGACCCCTGGATTCCTGGAGTCCAGGAGAAAAAAAACGCTACCCGCCTATACCACTCGACCATCAACGCTCATGTTTGTAGAGGATGTATTTTTTAGCTATATAAGCAATCCTCGTAGTTTCCCAAAATAATCCTCGATACGACGCTTTATCTGTTGGACGGCCCCTTTAACTTTCGCTTAAACCACACCGTCCGCTACTACTATTACTACTGTAACTACGTTTTGCGTTATCTTTAAAATAGTTATCTTATGAACGTATGTACTTTTTATATTACTTGTACATTAATAAAAACAGATACTTCTTCTTGAACGAAAAATTGTACTATTACGTTTACTCATGTTATTGCTTTCTTCGGCTACTGCTGCTAATGATGTGATGATGATGATTTATCATTGTGCTCAAATTGACAACTATAACAACATGATGTCTTAAGTCTACATTCTGCTGGTGTTGCTACGTCCTGTACACTTAAAATAAGTATTCGTATTTATAATCGATAATCTTTTTGTATAAATGCAAAATCGAAAGTAATGTGGTATAGTTTTTTACGGGAATTCCCATTTGATGTAATATATTATTTATGCATTATCATGTTACCGACGTGCAAAACAATGTATTGTAGTTGGATTCCGTAAGAATATTACTTCAAAGGAGTAGCGCAGTGTTACTCCAAATATTAAAATAGTATTCATGACGCTTATGGTTTGCGGAATAGTGATAAACCTTACACATTGCTTTAAACTTAAACTAATGCCAACGCAATCGTAGTGTTGGGCATATGTTTATATATTCTGATTAAAATGCCACTTGATAATAACAGGTATAACCTTTTCATATTGTCGTGTTCGAACATTTTAAATAAAGCATCGATACCATTGCGATGAGAAGAAATACAGAGCATATGTTTCATTCTAATTCATTCCGATGCAAAATGTTACGCATACAAGTATGTGCTTAACATTGAATAACTGGAGAACGTCGATGTACATTTATAGGTATGCATAGAGTTAACGCAAAAAAAACTTATAATAATTTGAAAGTTAACTTCTTGTGTTCGCTTCATGATATTTTTAAACTACGTCATGCACTTTCACAACTATTTAATACGAGCCTGTGGACATTAATTTTCCAGTAACTACTTCATATCAGTCACCATCTTTGTTGATTTTCTCATCGACACTTGTGTGGATCTTTATTTTCATTAAACTATTTTCGATGCGTACGAGCGATTCTTTTTAAATAAAGACAAGGCGTGATCATGAGTCTTCTACGTCCCACAAACAGTTAATCGATTGAACATTGAATAAGTTTATAAGGTAAACTATACACAATTGATCTTTTCTGAATTGCATTGTTTCGAATCTATTATGAACATTAACATTCATAGTTATAGACTAGGCGTTTACATTGAGTATTATGAGGAGATGCATTCAGTAAAATACAATAAAACTAAGGTAATTGGTAACGTCTCCAATCCCTAATATTTTTTGTATTGTATACTATACGTGCCACTAGTGTTGTACAAGTGTACTCATACTACGAAAATGGAAAAAAGTAACATAATTAGTATTACATGAACATGGACTTTACAAACAATGACATCTAATTTAAATCTTAAAAGATAAGATAAATCATAACTTATTCTTACTGAAAGGCATCTTCAATAAACAATACATTTGTATTGACGTTCATTCATACAATATAACTTCCTTAGTTACTGAAATGTTTCAATTGTTGATTATTGGTACTCTATTTTGGTGAGCTTGTGTAAGCACAACGTTACCGTGTGCTATTTTTAGAAAAATGGTAAATTAATCTTCCAGAACGTAAAATACGATTTTTGCACAAAGACACCATTAAAAGGCAATATAAAATCAATACAATTCAATATATACATAGATTTCGCTTATTTCATTTAAAAAGAACACAATGTACCACAATGTATTGTGTACTCATAGAAATAATGTTGACAGAGTATGCTACGATCGCCATAAGCCTCCTGTTTTAGCATGATTAGTGTTATTCGTGCCGCCTTTACAAAAATGAATCATCACACGCAACAGATTAATAACTTTTCAGCATGTTGTTGCTAAGTATAATCTGCTTGTATTCAAGCGTTTAAAACGACTATATCAACTGTATTGGAAATGATAGCAAAACGAATGTCATAATTCTGCACATTGATACGTTTACAACATGAAGTCTAAGGTATACTGCCTGATTAAATTATGTTTCATGTATGATTAGATTATTTTATAAAACTACTATACTTACTGTAATTATACTAAATACCTTTTGCTGACATCTGTATCACCTAACAATCTATGTGTTCTTAAGCGTAATCGAAAGTAATTAGGTATAGGTTTATTCGGTTATTTCCATTAAAGCATTCCCTACGTCATGAATTAAGATAGTCACCATGGTACAAAGCTTTATATATTAGTACGATCGCTTCGGTATAGATTAAGATTGAATCAGAGGCGTAGCGCGGCCTCATTCAAAGTTACTCGATATAGCAAAATAGTATTAATAAAGCGGAGGATTTGGGGCATACAAATTATGTAAAGTGGTTCAAGGACAAATGCTTAAACAGATTTCGAAATGGAGAAATAGAATACCAACACAAACGCAATACCTCTCATATGTTATCAAATCCTCTTTGGTGTGTCACCTGAACATGCCTGTATAAATATATGTGAAGCAAGAAAGACGCGTTGTTACACGAGTTACATCATTTCAACGCTAGTTGTGGTGTGGTAACATAGATACACAATGCTCTTTTTATTTTGTTTGTGGTACAATATACTCAACACATGTTCATGTACCAAATAAGTGTTCGTTTGTCGTATGAATGAATATCGTTGCTGGAAATTAAAATGGAATATAATGTACAACAAATAATATAAAAAATGTATATTTTTAAATCTATGTTACAATACCACTTATAGCGTTGAAATTTTGGCTGTCGCTATAACGAACATTTATTGTGTATGGGTTAACTTTATTTTATAAAATAGTTTACGAAATATTCGTTTCTTTTGAGCGTTGATCGGGCGTTCCCTATTCTAAATTACATATTAACTGTAGATTAACAAAAACGTACTTATCCTCAGTCATAAAGTCTGCTATATTTATAATATATTTTGTAGATGTATGCTATGAGCAATTTTCAAACTTTGATAAATTTCAGTATGCCTCTTAATGTGACATTGTTAACTGTTTTAGTAAAGAAATACATTGGCATTATGCTAAATATGAACAGCTGTTTGCGAAAATCAAAATCATACGAGGATATCATTAAGCAGCAACTTGTCAAGAAACAAACAAGCCACAGATAACGATTATAATAGTTTCTGTTAAATACGATTTTCTGTATAACGAATAATCACAAAATACCGCTTATTATGGAACTGTCCGTTTCATTAAGGCATTTGAATAAAAATCAATCACACACTTGATGATTTTTGTTCAATTTAACTTAGTGTGTTCAAAACAAGTATCAAATTATATTACGTACCTTTTTACCACACAGAAACAACTGTCTGACTTAATGTTACAAATGCAAAATTTAATCAGAGAAGCTTATATGTTCCGCAATTGTTTGATTAAACTCTCGACATTCATATCTGTGTCAAAAACAAACTGGCAAACGTCCCAATATATGTGCGTTGTGTTATCTATGGCTTGATCAAAGTTCACTAGAACAAGGAAGTGACTAATACAATTTCAGTTCGTTCAAGAAAACCGCTTACATTATTCCTCAAAGTATTAAAGATGTCCACTTTTGTTATAATTATTGATAAAACCGTTATTATGTACTCCTACACTGTACTAGTTACGTATTCCGCAGAAGTTCTGCGTGCAAATGTATGGAAAACACGTATCCCTATGCTGCTTATGAATTTAAAATTTCGAATCGGTTAAACTCAATGAAGTATTTCAAAACAATTGGTTTTAAACTGTAACTTCAGAGGTCGATAGTTAAAAATATTATAAAAGGCCTAACAGTTTTTCATTACAATTCATCAATACGTGTGTGAACATTCGTTGCAAAGTCAATCGTTACTCGATAAATTAAAAGAGGCGTTTATAAAGTCGATTTTACCATATTGTAGTTCATTTATTGTATGATAAAAATAATAAATATACCTTACATCAGCATTTGTAAAATGACACCTATGTCTTTTTGATCTTCCTTTAGATTTACAATTAAAAACAAAGCGAAATGTGAAGGTTAAAATAGTTTCGTTATAGAAACAAATATGTGATGTATTATATAATTTATTATAAAATACAAATTTAGCATAATTTACGCAGTATATGTTTTTTATGAACGCTGTGTTTTCACCTCATAACATATTTTTATGTATGGCTTGATTTTGAAAAGAAGAAGTTTTTTTGTAATTAATTATTATTGAATCTGGCTATGACTTGAATTGTATATTGACGCCTCAAATTTGAAATAGATTGGCGTTAGATTTCTAGTCTAGGTTTTGGATCAGGATTTAAGGATTGAAGGTCTTGCATGTGTGATTGAGATGGATCTGAAATTATAGTTGTTAAAATAAAAATGTGTGAATACGGTTTGAATTGACTTTGAAAGGTCCATGACACAGGTTATTTGTTACTGCTTTACCAGTCGGATATTAAGTGAGTAGTAGTATTTAAATGTTTGTGGAGTATCCAGTAACAGTACGTTATGTATATGAGATATTTTGTTCGAAGACTGTGTAAAGGTACAATTGTGAGCATTCAACAGCGGAAGTCATGTTTCTTTCTATTCTGTAGAATATTATACTTTAACGAAGTATTTCAATACCCCTTTAAATATGTTTGGAGTATTCTATCGGCTTCAATTTATCACATTGTTTCAACACTAAAATAAGATACCCATTCACATTGAAATAGAAACACATCCATTCATTCTACACTAGAAATTCCATCTAAGTCGATTACTTGACTGATATGCTATCATTTTGCATAGTCACTGATGATAGCTAATTTAACGTTAGCCATCTTTGAAAATAGGACACATCATCGTTTCCTATTACAAACGCTCAACCGGCTTCAATTAATCAAATCTAGAACTGTAAACTAATGGGTCAAAATAAAGGTTTATTGCTGCAACAACTACCAATATATCGTTGTTAAAGCTAATTGATTGGAATTTATTATGAACAATGCACTGTTATGTTCTATTATAACGAGGATAGGCGTTTAAATGTATTATTTAGGGAAGTAAACTTATCAAAATACAAGGGGACCAAGGTAACTGGTAACATGACGTCCCGGACCCTAAAACATACTCCACATTGTATATTAGACGTGCTTTAAGTATTTTAAATTGTATTCATGCAACGCTATTGTAGACAGGTAATATCACTAGTATTGAATACATAAAATACAATCTGCAGCAGACATTAACAATATTTACTTATTGTTAGCAATTCAAATATAAATTTATATTGAAAGTGAGCGTCTAACATATATATACAATATTGGGTTAATGGTTTATGATACGGTCATTAGAGTGTGTTTGCACAACGTTATCGTGCCATATGACTAGAATAGTAAATTGATATGCCGAGATCATCATCGGCCAGAATATACATTAAGGGTTTAACCCAATAATGTAATAAACAGTTCATTTCAATCCATTAACTATTTTATAACCATCGTGCTTATTTATTTTCTAAAGTAAAACATTAACCACATTATATTGTGTAGTTATTACAAAAAAAAATATTGTTGGCGTTCAAATGTATTGCAACATTAATTGTCGCAAGAAATCTAGGTAAAATGGTGGCTTCGAAATCTACGACAAAATCAACATACATGTGTAAAGCGGCAAGAACACCTAGACGGACAGACCCTCACCACATAAATCCACACAACCAGTAACGGACGGTGCGACTTTTTATACATTATTTCGGGGGCTTAACAATAAGACGCTTAAATTCAAATTAAATTGTGAAATTACTCTGTATAAAGAACGCGAATCCGAATTAAAACGAAGCATGGATGATAAATGAGTTGATAAGGGTACAATAAGACTTTTCAAAAAGGGTCAAAATTCACCGACGCGAATTACGTAAACAGTTGGTTGATGAGAGACGAAAATGCAATGACGCCGCAATAAGCTAGGATACGCTTATAACTGAAAATAATGTGTATGGTGACGACGAAGATATGCAGGTTATTTATTAAGTAGGCCTTGAACGAGTGCTACCGTGTACAAGATAACAAGATTAAGCCCAGGTCAATCCGAAAGTATATGCAATGAAAAAGTGACGCGGTTTAATATGTCTGACCTTTAAGCTATACAGATAAAAAGTAGACACAAGAAGAAAAATGAAAAAAAAAAATATCAAGGGGACACAAGAAAAAAACGGCGTTCACCTATGCCCCCATTTTTTTTTTTTTTTTTTTTTTTTTATTCTGAGCAGGTACTGTTCTATAGGTTTCACAAAAGAAATAGAAAACTTGTTTAAAAAAAGAAAAAAAGATTGGACAATCAATGCTGCTACACAAGTGTTATCAATTCAAATCCGAAAAGGAAGAAGAAATAATACCTTTTAAATAATGATAGTACTGTTTATGACGATCATGACGATAATGATTATAGTGATGTTTAGATAGAGATTTTGAGCTTTGTTTGGAGCATCCATTTTAATAAAATAAGTAATGATAATTGTGATGATGATGATGATTATGATGAACAACTGTCATATCATGTAATCTGAATACTACAATATACGTGTATTCAAGCGATAGAAAGGACTATATTTACAGTATGGTAAATGAATACAAAATACATTTAATAATTTACAAAAAAAAAATAATTTTACAACTTGTAGTCTTATATCTACTGCATGATTGTATTGTGTATAATATAGCATACGAATATCATACGAATAATATTAACAAATATACCGTACATAAAATAATGATGATGATGATGATGATGATGATGATGATGATGATGATGATGATGATGATGATGATGATGATGATATTGTTGGTTGTATTGTTTATAATGAAGCATACGAATATTAAACAATTATAACAAATTTACTATACTTAAAATAAATACCTTTCGTTGACATCTGTGTCACTTGACAATCTGTATGTTCTAAAACGTTATAGAAATAATTTTAATTTGGTTCGGGTATTTCCATTTACGCAATTCGTACGTCATGAATTTAGATAGTCACCATGGTGCAAAGCCATACATAAAAGGAAGATCGCGCGTAATCGAGTAAGATTTATTCAGAGGCGTACCGCGGCCTCATTTAAAGTAACTCGATATATCAAAATATTATTAATACAGCGGATGGTTTGGGGCAGACACATTCTTAAAAGTGGTTCAAGGTCAAATGCTTTAAAAGTTTACGAAATGGAGCATTTTAATACCAACACAAACGCAATACCTCTCATATATTATCAAATCTTCTTTGGTGTGTCACCTGAACATGCCTGTTTAAATATGTGTGTAGCTAGAAAGACGCGATGTTACACGAGTAACACTCATTTCAACGCTAGATGTGGTCTGGTAACATAGATACAAAATGCTCTTTTTAAATTTTTTGTGGTACAATATATTCAACACATGTTCATGTACCAAATGAGTGTTCGTGTGTCTTATGCATACATATCGTTGCGGGAAATTCAAATGGAATATAATGTACCACACAACATAAATAATAACAAGTCGTATCTTGTTAAATCTATGTTACAAAACCACATCAAACGTTGAAATTTTGGCTATCGCTATAAGGAACACTGATTGGTGTATCGGGTAACTTTATTTTATGAAATAGTTTACGAAATATTCGTTGATTTTGAGCGTTAATGGGGCTTTAACGATTCTAAATGACATATTAACTGCAGATTTACTAAAAACGTACTTATCCTCAGTCATAAAGTCTGCTGTATTTCGATTTTGTACATATATGTTATGAGCAATATTCATATTTTGATAAATATCATTATGTGAAATTGTTATTTGTTTTACTAAAGAAATAAATTGTCTATATTCTAAATATGAACATCTGTGTGCGAACATCTCAAATAGACGAGGATATCTTTAAGCAGCAAACTATCAAGAAACGAACATCGATCATAATAGTTTCTTTAAAAAACGTAGTAATGTATAACGATCACAACATACATGTACCACTTATTATGGAACTGTCTGTTTCATTAAGACATTAACATTAACATCAATAACACAATTGATGATATTTATTTAATTTTCGATTAGTTGTGTACAATACAAAGTATAAAATTATATAACGTACCTTTGTACAACACACAAATGACTTTCTGTTCCTTTAAAAATAAACTCCCAACTGTCCAACTATACATGCGTTGTGTTATTTATGGTTTGATAAACGTTTACCTGTACCATGCAGTGATTGATACGGTTTAAGGTCGTACAAGATAACCGCTTAAACAATTTGTCCAAGTTTTGGAGCTGACTACATTCGTTATAACTATTGATAACACCGTAATAATGTACACCACTTTTTTGAGTTAGCTATTCGACAGAAGTTAATCATTTAAATGTTTGAAAAGTAATTATGTCTATGCGGTATATTAATTAACAATTATTTCGAATCGCTTGAACTCAACAAAGAATAAGAAAACAATTGGTTTTAAACTGTTACTTCAAATCTGAACATTTTGAAGAATACAAAACAAATTATACGAATAATGTAAGTATGCGAAATCTAACCAGAAACTGAATCGCTATTCTTAGATTACGGCAGTAAGCGAACATATCTTCATAATATGACGTCATATGTATGACGTCACAATTCACACACGTGTACTACGCACTAGCAAAGCTCGCGTTTTTGGTATATTCAGAAAACGCTGGAAATAAAAATAACCAATTGTTGATTACAGTTTAAGATCGTGTTAACATTTATTCGTGGTCATATTAAATATATATGCGCACTCGTGCCTCAAGTTTTATATGACCACTTGTGAAATCGTTTCACGATCTTACAATGAAATTAACAATGTTGTTCTCTATTTTTTTTCGTCGTTCGTTCTTAAGAATTAAAATATCTGAAAGCGACATTGAGGCACAAAAGTTCTCGGCCGCAAACAGTCACCATTGCTGAGGAGTGAAATTTTATGTGAACTGTGAGACGTCTGTTACGTTTCTTGTTTTAGTATTGTGCTGTCAAGCGAACGACTTGCGCGACTGTTATTGACTTATTTTTATGAAATATTCTGCAGTACCCATAGCATGATTTCGAAGCGTCTGCCGAATGTTCTGCTTAGCGTTTTATTTACTTAGTTTTCATGCAGTTTATTCACAATGTACCAACGATATTTCTAATTAACATATTTCGACTAAAACATGCGCGTACTGGAGCATTTTTGTATTCTGCATAAAGCATCACTTTCCTTGTTATGTCTGTTCATCATAGTTACTGGAGTAGGACTGTATCCTGACTTCTGCATGATTCAACTTCGATAGAAGTTCAACATTTCTCGGTGTGAATTTAAGAGATGACCCGGTTGTCGATAGAAATACAAATGTGTGCTCTTAAAAAAGCTTAAATTATCTAGTTTTCCATCTAAAAATATCTTTAACTTAAAACATTTTAGTTAACAATGGTGTGTTTTTTTCGTAGGACAAAACAGTTTTCAAATGCTGCTAGAGATATCCAATTATTATTCAAGCAAGTTTCTTAAACACTTTAAATAAAAAGGTATTATAAATAATTTGTTTTCTAAAAACCAACAATTTATCAAATATCCCACTTTTGAAACGAGTGTTGCGAAATATATGGATTCGCAAGGAATCCATGTGCGTATCGTGGATAAAGTTACTTCATTAGTTGTCATAACTTCTTAATCCACTTCCATTAAAAAAAAATAATAATAATGCAAACAATGTAATATTTAAGTGTGTTTCATCATACATATTTAAATAATTTTAAATGTGATAATTATAGTCACACCATACAATTGCAATTAATACATAACACTCGGCGTATGCGTATCAAATCAGAACAGTATACAATAAATACTCCAAACGTCCGAAATCAGTTATTTATAAAATTATTAATACTTAAAGTTGGCTTCTACGTCATACTGTTCTGGACATGTTCAAGCGGCAGTTAGAGTGCTGGAGGACGTGAAGAAGAGGTATCATAGCAATGTCAAGACTGTGTGTGGATGTAGAAGTAAAAAAATAGATCGTGATCTCCAGATGCGTAGGGATTAAATCACGAGTGCGAAGCACGATTGATTTGAAACCACGCACCTAAACTTCCGGCCGTGGGTTATTCGACAATAAACTATAACATCATACGCGTTAAGTTTTTGTTTGCATTAAAATTGGAATAAATTTTAGTTGACTGACAGAGGAAGAGTATTCAGCGGCAGAATAGTCGATCGCGCTGTCGTGGAACAGCTCTTGTTTAAATGCTGACACGTAGAATGTTTAACTACATTAACATGTTTAGGTAATAATGTTGCTTATATATTCGAAATCGAAAGAAGAAACTACCTTATAACTCCAAAGAAGACGTGTTTTATCTATATACTAATGTAAGAATAGAAATATTGCAATTTTACAATTGTTCGACCAATAATCATCAATTTGTCGATCTCATGCATGCCAACTGGATATACTATTTCGCTCATGTTCTCTTTAAAAAAAAAGTGTTATTCAATCTTTTCAATCACAATCATATACATGTAATATTTTAAACATTAAAACTTATTGTAATAGCAAGTAAACAAGTTAAGTAAGTAAGTATTAACCTTACCTGGGACTTTACGACCAAAACCTAATGCGCGAACACTACTGCACTGAGGTTTGCGACATTAACACGCTTTAGACTTGAACGAATTTCGATGATTATCGATTAACAAACACATGCGTTCACCATTTGTTCTAACTCATAAGTGTGTTTTGCTTGACTGATAGTTTTCTTTCTTTATAATCCATGATATGTTTGTCACTGTGCCGAACAGTGAATACGTCCATTTAAACAAGTCGGTTTAATTCCAACGTATCAGAACTTCAAATCCTTGACCGATAAACAAAGAAACATCGACTAATATTTCTTAACTATCATCACTGGCCGTGCAATGTTATAACATATCAGTTGAGTTACCGACGTTGATGAAATTTCGAGCGTAACATGACTAGTTTGGAATTATATTTTTTAGTTGTCATCAGTGATTATGAACTGTGATAGTAAATCAGTCGAGTAACCGAGTGTAAAAGTTGTTGCGATCAATTAAAGCCGGGTAAGCGTTTGGAATACGAAACGATAATGTATATTTTTCTCAAAGAGTATCTATGTTAAATTTATTGGATACGTTAATGCGAACACAAAACATACAATACACTTGAGGAATAATAATAAGTATCAATGTTTTAGTGATACAACTTATGTTCCGAAGTAATGACTTTTTTGTTAACTTCTACCCTTATCTTAGTATCTGATGAATAACAGCCATTATGAATGTTTGAGTGATACATCTTATGTAACTTAAATGTTAATATTTGGTTACGTCTATCATTATATTTACATTTCTTATAATCCATGCATTACACTTGCATTATTGGGTATTGTTTATATGTGTAAATCAATTGAATACTATAGTGCATATTAATGTGATGTTGATGTTTTTTATTTTTTTTTAAAGCTTTCAAGGGTTAAAAGGTCATGTTAAATGTGCATGGTTGTAAGAAAATTTCATAATTAAAGTCACGATAATATATGTCTAAAACGTGTTCATATTTGAAGATACAGAAGTATTTAAAACATTAGTTTTCAATAGAGAAATACTAAATATCCTGAAACATTATCTGAATTTAAATTCTCGTCACCATTGGTTAAATCGCGCTCTGGAAAAAAACGGCTCGTTATGCATGTATGTAAAGCGTCGGTCTTGGATTAATCAGTAAGGGGCATCATATATATTTGAAATATTCAAAATAAACAGTATAAAGGCTATCACTGGTGATGTCATTAACAAAATGTAATACATGAATAAGGATGTATGTAGAGGTGGTTTTACTCAAAACGAATGCAAATCTTGAATACTACAATTTAAAGAACATCATTTGTTCTGATGCTTAGGTGTAAAAATTGGTTAATGAATGCGGTCCCTGCATAAACACAGACATTACAAAACGAATGATAAGGCATTCATCGCATGACAATTATTTCATTTGTGAATGTTATGGCATTTGTCATTTTGCAATATGACTATTCGTAATGTACCCAAATACGTTAAAAGAAATGGGTAAAAGTTTAATAACGATGATGTAAAAACGTCCGTCAATTACCCAAATAATGTTAAATAAGTACTTAGGTTTCAACTATCTTCAATTAAAAACTGTAAACTATTAAAAAATACTAAATAAAAATAAAACTCGAATTGCAAATTTGAATTATCTTATTAGTGTACGAGCTCCTTGATTTCTGGCAAGCACTAAAACAAACAACACATCGCTTAACGGAATACAGAGAATGAAAATGACAATTTGAAAATTCGGTTGAAACTATTCATATTTCTATCACACTTGTGTAGCGGTGTGTATATGGGTCTTTTATACTCGGTACTATTAGAACAACTTAACACTTTTTAAGCTCATCATCATACTGTACCATCATTGGCAATTTACTTTTCCGCGGAATTTCTTTTCGAATTTTCTTGTTTTATTCCAACCCCTGCGCATTGATTTGACTGATGTATGTTTAAGATTCCGAGTCAAGCTGTTACTGCTAACCGATCTGGGGAGTGACCGCTGTGATGAGTATACCTATGGAACAAGGATAATGACCCGTTGCGTACTAGGTTGAAACACACTGACATCTCTTAAGGTCATTGCCCTAGTTTTATTTTGAATCTGACGCCTTCAGTCTGAAAGTGCCAATACATTTAGTAAACTAGTTACATGTGTCAAAACATGCTGTTGGTGATATTGTGCGTACGGACATGCGTTGGTGACGGACGACATCGTTCTTTATAAGGAATTTCACAGCCGTCACCCCATGAAACAATATGATCCTTAACAACACTGGTACTATGCTCATAATAGCCTTACAATTTATGCGTTTCACTGTCCCTATATATTGTAAAGTATTACCATACCTTATTTCAGAGAACTTGAGAATTAAACGACATGATGCAGCGATTTTCTTGTCAAAAGTGGTGCAATATTAGGCGCATATAATAACAGCATTGACACCACATGAGTCATGATGGGCAGTATATCATTGTGAACGTTCGTTTGTTAAAGAAGATATATGGTTTGCGTTCGGCTATCTCTAATGATTCATTTTTGGGATAATAAAGTGCAAAACTGACTACCCATCCAACTACTTGTATTGCTATTGATATAAGAAAAAATTAACATAAACGTTACTCTGGCTTGACTGTGTGCAACACTGTCGACAATGGAACTGGTGGCAATCAGGTTATGTAGCTAAACGCAGTGATGCTTACAGTGAACAAGGGGGCATTCATTTCGGCAATGTGGTGCGGATTCACGTGGGTTGAATACAAAATGGTACTATGTGTATTGTTGATGTATCTACGTTCGTTTGATGATGTCTTCGACTACAACGGTTAAACTCACCCACTACATTATACCTTTGATCCCCTAGTTAGGATGTGTATCAAAATTGAATGCCATACCACAATATTTAACTTACTTTTACATAATACTATACGTGCAAGTGTACATAATTTGTATATATCTGCTTTGACACCTTGAAGTACATGTAGTGAGCACCAAATGTGTGTGGCGTCTTTCTAGCAACACATTCATATTCAAACAGCAACCCGGTATGTTCAACTGACACACCCAGAATGATTTGATAATTTATGTCAGGTATTTCGTTTGTGTTGGTATAAAAATGGTCAATTTCAAAAACTTTAAAGCATTTGCCTTTGAACCACTTTTAAGAATTTGTCTGCCCCTTACCCTCAGCTTATTCCATAATATTGTAATAGTTCGAGTAGCATTGAATAACCCTGCTACGCCTCTGCATAAACTCTAAATCAGTACAATGTACATTCATGACTCATGAATTGCGTCAATAGAAAACCCGAACAAAAACCAATAACACACTAATTTCGATTTCGATATAGTTAACTAAAATAGTCACAGAAACACAATACTTTCGATTCTGCTATAGTTCGCCTTAGTAACACAGATGTGAATGAATGGTATTCATTTTAATTACAGTAAATATATTATTATTATGATTATTATTATTATTATTATTATCATTATTATTATTATTATTATTATTATTATTATTATTATTATTATTATTATTATTATTATTATTATTATTATTATTATTNGACTGATGTTAGATTCAAAATAAGAATAAACAATCACATTAGAATTTATAGGCCGATTATTAAGTCTTTCCTTTAATATAAATATATGTTCACTTTTGTTGTTGCTGTAACATCAAAGGTCTCACTGTCAATTGCTTAATCATCATAGGTTCATCCTTAGTGGATGACCATTTATATAGTCGCCATTGTTGTTTTATATGTTTTTTGTTGTTTGCATTGTATACCGAAGTTTATAGCGAACCATGTTCCTTATTAGATCACTGTTACCACCACGAAATCTTTAAACTGTCGACATCATTTTTACAAACTCTGAAATGACAAGAAAATACACAGATTAACTAGACTTGACAAAATTTGACAAAATAGTTTTTGAAACAATGCCCCCTACTGCGCCGCTTTGAAATAAAATTTCTATTTATCATTTGGCAGGTATATAAATTTAAAGCTTGTTACTCCCCTTGGATTTTGTTTTTTGACCTTTGACCTTGAAGGATGACCTTGATCTTGACCTTTCACCACTGAAAATGTGCAGCTCCATTGGACACACATGCATGCTAAATATCAAGTTGCTATCTTCAATATTGCAAAAGTTATGGCCAATGTTAAAAGTTTTCGGACGGAATCACAGATAGTTCAACTGCTATATGCCACCCTACCGGGGGCATTAAATTGAAAGTATCACATTGTTTGTATATTTGAAAACATTTTATTTAAAGATGATCCACCCTGTCAGCGAGGTAAAGATCTAAAAACATAGCAGGGCTTTTTTTGCCATTTTTGGGAAGTGGTCTTTTGTCCCTAGGTTTGTGAAAAAAATGTTTAGCGAACTTTTCACAATTGTTCTGGAAAAAAACTGGGCTTAATGCAAGTGCGTACAGTGTCATCCCAGATTAACATGTGCAGAACTCACAGGCTAATAACGGACGACACTTTCCGCTGTTATGGTATTTCTTGTTTACTGGAACTTTCTTTTTAGCGAAAATCCAGTTTAGGCGGAAAGTGTCGCCCCAGATCAGCATGTACGGACAGCACAGGCTAATCTGGAACGACACTTAACACACATGCATTAAGCCATTTATGCCTAGCGTCTAGACAAAAGGCCTTGGCAAACAGCGTAGACCCTGATGAGACCCCGCATGATGCGGTTTCTCATCAGGGTCTGCGCTGTTTGCTTAAAGGAATTTCTGTAAGAAATAATCTCAATATTGAAATGAATATACTAGACATCCCTAATTTTGGAAATCAATTGATCCAATTTAGAAGAATGGGAGAGTCCAATAGGCATAAATGGGTTAAGCGCAGTTGTTTCAGAAAGAAGCTCATACCAAGCCCAGATTTTTTGAACGAGGCTTGTAGCGTTATTCGATCTGTACAATGACGCTGACACATAGATACAGTTTCCATTTTATTTTGCTTCATAAATTTCAACTAAATTTTTTTCGAAAGTCCAGATCCAAAATCCAATAGTTAATCACCGAGATACAAGCGAACCCCTAAGTGGGGCTTCGCCCAATACAACAATAAATCGTGTATCAACATGCTTGCCTGTGTGCGTGATACTGCTCTACTACTAACAAAGTGACACGTTATATAGCAGTGAAACTGACAGGAACATGTAATATCAGTAAAAGGCCACCTAATTATGGAAAGAGTTTGATTAATACGTGACATTTTGGCCTAAGCAATGTACAACATGGGTAAGATGGCTGGGTATATTAAATAATTTTAATGCATAACTTGTTAAAAGGCCGGGCCACACCATGAAATTGTAAAATGATCTTCTCAAATGTTAACTAAATAAGGTCATTACGTCACAGGCTCATACATTGCCCCGATTTTAGCATTGTACATGTGGCCCAGTTTTCCCAGAACGAGGCTCATACAAGCCCCAGTCACCCGGAAAGCTGACGACCCCGTCCCCGTCAATATCGCATTCCTTCATCATCTCGTGGATCTGGTCGTCCGTCAAGCTCAGACGCTGCAACCACAAGATGTTAGAGCAACGAATCTTTCATTTGATATATGACATACTAAATGTTGTCAATACTGTGCGGTTAACACATGGTACGGGTGCGAATATATGGTATCCGGAAATTCGTTCCCACGGACAATTGTGCCTACGCTCATTATGACAAGGCATACATTTGTTTCTTCGTTATTTTGACATACCGGACAATGGTCCCTACATTATTTTGACAGATTGGACAACACGCGAGCGAATGTTCGGGTTGTCAAAACAACGCAGGAACTAATGCCCGCTTTGTCAAAATTAGATTAGGAACCATTATCCGCGGGAACGAATTTCCGGTATTTCAAATATATAATTATATAGGCTAAAACATCGTATTTCCTGAAATATTAATGGACACTCACCCTTAGTTATAAGGCTATTACTGTTGCATTTATTTATTAATTATTTTTACTACAAGCTGAAGTATGGGAAGGTGTATGATTACATACGGTATATGGTGCTAGTTTTGCAGCATGGCAGAAATCCGGACAAATTAGATGATTAATTAAAAACGGTGCTAAAATATATTGGTATTCATACCACTATTGCTCGTCAAAAAGGCTTTAAGCTATATGATTGGCAAAATGTATGTTGAAATTCTAACGTTATTTTGTAAATGTGTTGACCTTGCAAGAAGAACCAAACAAAACTTGAACGTGTTAAAGTGGTTACGAATCCCCCCCCCCCGTCGCCGCTTGTCGTTATATGTAGCAAGCTGCAGAAATTCAAAGTTAACCCATTTATGCCTAGCAACTAGAAAAAAGGCCTTGGCAAACAGCGTAGACCCAGATGAGACGCCGCATGATGCGGCGTCTCATCGGGGTCTGCGCTGTTTGCTTAAAGGAATTTATGTAATAAATATTCTAAATATAGAAATAAATATACAACACATCCCCAATTTTGGAAATAAATTGATCCAATTTAGAAGGATGTGAGAGTCCACTTGGCATGAATGTGTTAATAAGAGGTGTAACCTAAGATCTATAAATATTTATAGATCGTTGGTGTAACTTAAGATATTTTTTATCGTAGGATATTAATTAATACATACGAACAAGGCCATATCATGAGGGACAAAGCAGGAAAAGTTTGAATGTTGAATGTTAACAAGAAATGTGTTCGTCAGAAACACAATGCCCCCTACTGCGCCGCTTTGAAATAATTTTTTTTATACTTTTTGCTAATATTCCTTTAAAATTATGACTTCTCTTGTGAAAATGATCTGTACCTGCCAAATGATAAATATAAATTATATCCCTTTATAGATTGTTTGCTAGTTTGAAATTCCAAATGAAATGCGTTCTTCAATATAAATAAAATTTCTATATATCATTTGACAGGTTTAGAAATTATCTCCCATATAAAGCTTATAACGTCCCTTGGATTTTGTTTTTTTAACTTTTACCTTGAAGTATGACCTTGACCTTAACCTTTCACCACTCAAAATGTGCAGCTCCAAGAGATACACATGCATGCCAAATATCAAGTTGCTATCTTCAATATTGCAAAAGTTATGACCAATGTTAAAGTTTTCGGACGGACGGACAGACAGACGGACGGACAGACTGTTCAACTACTATATGCCACCCTACCGGGGGCATAAAAAGTGTACGGGTACTTCGACGGTCATTGCTGTGTCTACAGATGAGGGACAAACACACACAATAGCAGGTTGCAGAACGACTTAATTGCTCTTATTGGTGTCGTGTTCTGAGAAAACTGGGCATAATGCCTGTGCGTAAATTGTCATCCCAGATTAGCCGGTGCAGTCCGCACAGGCTAATCAGGGACGAAAATTTCCGCTTTTATGGAAATTTTCGTTGAAATGATGTCTCTTCGTAGCGAAAATCCAGTTTAGGCGGAAAGTGTCGTCCCTGATTAGCCTGTGCGGACTGCTCAGGCTAATCTGGGATGACACTTTACGCACATGCATTATGCCCAGTTTTCTCAGAACACGACACATTGTATCTTAATCATGCTCGATTGGTTGTTGTCGTTTCAGGTACAAATTGATAGTACCCTGGGTACTCTTTTAAGTATACAACAAAGTGACCGTAGTACGAGAAATATGCTTAAAATACCCCGGAGTATGGCCGGTTGCTTTTCAGCGTATATTTTCGTAACCGGGTACACTGAAGTATACTTAAGAGTACCCGGAGTACTTTTAAGTAGTACCTTGAATAGTTCCATGTACCTAACTCATAAATACCTTGAATAGTTCCATGTACCTAACTCATAAATACCTTGAATAGTTCCATGTACCTTACTCTTAATACCTTGAATAGTTCAATGTACCTTACTTATAAATACCTTGAATATTGCCATGTACCTTACTCATAAATACCTTGAATAGTTCCATGTACCTAACTCATAAATACCTTGAATAGTACCATGTACCTAACTCATAAATACCTTGCATAGTTCCATGTACCTTACTCATAAATACCTTGAATAGTTCCATGTACCTTACTCATCAATACCTTGAATAGTTCCATGTATCTAACTCATGAATACCTTAAATAGTTCCATGTACCTTACTCATACATACCTTGAATACTTCCATGTACCTAACGCATAAATACCGTGAATAGTTCCATGCACCTAACTCATATATACCTTGAATAGTTCCATGTACCTTACTTATAAAAACCTTGAATAGTTACATGTACCTAACTTATAAATACCTTGATAGTTCCATTTACCTTACTCATAAATACCTTGAATATTTCCATGTACCCTTCTCATAAATACCTTGAATAGTTCCATGTACCTAACTCATAAATACCTTGAATAGTTCCATGTACCTAACTCATGAATACCTTGAATAGTTCCATGTACCTTACTCATAAATACCTTGAATAGTTCCATGTACCTCATTCATAAATACCTTGAATAGTTCCATGTACCTTACTCATAAATACCTTAAATAGTTCCATGTACCTAACTCACTAATACCTTGAATAGTTCCATGTACCTAACTGATAAATATCTTGAATAGTTCCATGTCCCTTACTCATAAATACCTTGAATAGTTCCATTTCCGTCTTTGTCGAAGTGGTTGAATGCCGCCCTCAACTCGTCCTCGCTGGCCTTCTTTCCCATGGCTTTTATGAATTCCGGAAACTCAATAGTGCCATTACCTATAATTATAATACATATAATTAAATCGCATTTTGTTAAATTAAATGAAGAAATGTGATAAGTTCAAATGTACTTTTAAGTTTAAACCTATTTGTTTTAGCTAAGGCCTATTGAAACTCTCTCTAGTCCGTTTCCTGTGACTAAGAATCAGTACTTGGTGTATTTGGGGGAGATCGAAAGAACGCTCCCATAGTGGGGATCGAACCCGTGACCTGCCGGTCGCTAGGCGGACACCCTATCCACTACGCCACGTCAACCTTCAAGTGTACTTTTTGTGAATAAGAAACAGAAACACTTGTTCATTTATTTTGGCGTTGTAATATATAACAATTGTTATAACAAGACATTACTTCTACTATTAATTTATTTAAAGCGATTTCAATTTTTGTAATGTGTTTATATTTTATTTTAATACATTTTTACTGTGATAAACTTGTTAATCATACGAAACGTCTAACATTGCTGTATTGAAAAAAGACGCTATTATTATCTTTGTGAACGTAAACTGGTACCCCCCCAACAATTAATGTACTAAGATTTTTTTTCAAACTAGCCTTTCGTGTTAAGCAAAAAAAAAACAAACAATAAATCTACCCACCATTTATAGAAATGTCCCCAACATCTATATTTATAAATACACTTTTCATTTGAACTTGTGGAATATGTATGTGATATTGATTTTCCTTTCTAATTAATTGTTTTGTACGAGTAATTATACATATGAGCCTCGCTCTGTGAAAAGGAGGTTTAATGCATGTGCGTAAAGTGTCGTCCCAGATTTGCCTGTGTAGAACGCACAGGCTTAACAGGGACGACACTTTCTGCTTAAACTGGATTTTCGTCAAGAAGAGTCTTAATTCAAACGAAAAAAAAAACTATTGAAGCGGAAAGTGCCATCCCTGATTAGCTTGTTCGGACTGCATAGACTAATCTTGGATGAAACTTTACGCATATGCATTAAACCCCCTTTTCACAGAGCGAGTCTGATATAATAATTCGGTATGTATTTTCGACACATGATAATTATGTTTGCCCTTTGTTATATGCTCACGCACAAGCATCCACTGATCCAGCTTGTTGTGCGATGTTTTATGCAAAGGCCTAAATCAAGTGTATTGAAACCGGAAAAAAAGGCATTTTATACATGATTATAACAATTGATCACACTTTAACAGGAATTATGGCAATTTGGTGAGTCAAATTACTGAATAAGTGGCTGTTCCGTTCTTTGAAATTATGGGGACATAAATAACTTAATTCAACACTATTACTATAGTTTAATGCGCAATGCAATTAAATGATGTTAACACCCTACACTTCTTGCAAAGAAGTAATGCGATATAACACGCATACAATTTAGAATTTAAAGTAAAGGGGTATGACAGCTAATATACTTTTAGTTAGCCACACGAAGATGTAATGACTTACCGATTTATCCTCGTTTATCAATCTTAAAGTTCATCGGACCAACCACAATTTATCAAGCATATAAAGCTCTCCAATGGTGGCCTTCTACTTGTGATACTGTCAAATCATTATTATTCGTGGGATATTAATTTTCGTTGATTTCGTGGGTTGACCGATCAAAAGTATACGCTTGAATGGTGTCTTATATCCGCAATCGGGTTTTCCTTCACGTTTTTCACGTGATAAATGACAAAATACTAGGAGATAGTGGGGTATTCTTTTTTCTATTAAACCCCATAAGAGTAAAAAACGAACTGTAATTATCTTAACAGTACATTTTCTTTTATATATTAACGTGTCATGTTGGCGAACTATACAATGGTGATAATATACATAGGCGTGTGTCAACTTAAATTAATTAAGAAGTATGGCAATTTAATATGCCGAATAATAAATTGTATTTAGATGACAATACCGTCTGAGTCATTTACATCTGCAGAGGTTATGCAAAACTCGAGAAGTATGTCAACGTAATGAGAAAAATAACGGAACTTTCTGGAGTAATGCAAATACAATGATACAAGCATCGTTCTTGGAAAACTGGGCTTAATGCACAGGCTAATCAGGGACGACACTTTCCGCTTTTATAAAATTTTAAGTATAAAGGAAGTCTTTTCTTAGCGAAAATCCAGTCTAGGCGGAAAGTGTCGTCCCTGATAAGCCTGTGTGGATTGCACATACTAATCTGGAACAACCCTTTACGCACATGCATTATGTCCAGTTTTCACCAAACGATGCTCGTATTATTTATATTATACCTGCATGGCTTCAGAAAGTTCCATTATTCTTTTCATTACGTTGCCATACTTTTCGAAACTTAGCCAAGGTTAATCTGGTACAACACTTAATGGATATACATAAAGCCAATGTTTCCCTGAACGACTCACATACCATCTGAGTCCATTTCGTTGATCATGTCCCATTTCGCAATCCAGATAAATCAAGATTTTACACAAAGGGAAGTTCCTGAATACTGTGTACTTTAAGAGACACTTGACCATTTCTGTACAACTCTAATGCAGTCAAGATGTATCGTTAATACCATACGAGTCCATTTCGTTGATCATGTCAGGGGCGGATCCAGGATTTCTGGTTAGGAGGGGCGGGATATTGAAAGATTTGCTTGGGGTCCAGGGCAAAGCCGTGCTAGGGGGTACAAAGCCCTCCTGTAAGCTCCACAATTTTAGTTATTTTGAAGGCTTTGACAACCACTTCTCGAGCATGTCACGCCTTATGTTCTTTCATCAAAGTACCATCTTATAATGCCAAAAAAGTGCATAGTTTATACGTAATACTGATGGATAATAACACAGAGAGTCTAAAGTTAAAATATTTAGCGGTTGTCTGTGATTAGTGGGCAATTTTGTGTACGAAAAAGACGAACAATGCGTTTAAATATGTGATTCAGATCTAGTTAAGTGTGAAACATCAAATGAATTGATAAAATTCATAAAACTGGGTACTTAACTGACACATGACATTTCCTGTAAAACGCTAATGCAGTAAAGCCGTATCTATACTATCCGAGTCCATTTCTTCCATCTCATTCAGCCCTGTTT
>VMBQ01001731.1:6282-59074 GCA_007657795.1 Dreissena rostriformis
CAAATAAATATATAAAATCATGTTTAATGAGAGAAAAAATGAAAAAAAAAGCGAAAAAAAAAATCCCCACCCACTGATATTAAAATCATAACAAGGTCATTAACTAGAATTTTCATTAGTCTTATTTATAAGACGTTGCCAAGAATTTAGAGATACTTTTTATACGGGCTAAATTCTTTGGAACGTCTTATCGGCGAACGATTCAATTTGTGGTGGATATCAGAAAGTTTAAATTTTCATCAATATGCTTAAAATTGCAAAATAACATTACCAACTCATTAAGTTTAAGTTAAGAAGTCCATTTTTACCTCAAATATCGTCGAATTGAAGTTAGAAAGGCATAAATTCTTCATTTAAACTTCTGCTTAAATCGCAATACAATTACTGACCTCTCGCCATGTTATGAAACAAATTTAAATCAGAAGCAGGCATTACGGTGTAACGTGTATGCGTATTTTTTTCGCTTTACGATATAACGCTCTGCGCTCACAACAGACGAACGCAAGATGTGTTTTCCGCCGTATATTCTTCACATTTAAACCACAATGGTTAACATCGAGGCTGCGTTGTCGTGTAAAATCTACCAGCTGTACACAGCGGTACACAGCGAAAGATATTAAAAATTTGAACAGTGGTGTGATTTAAATTAATCAGGCGTGCAAAATTCAAAGTGTCTTTACATAATTCTTACGGAACATTATCGAGAAATGAATTATCTACAAAGGTATGTAAATATTATTGAAATCCGTTGATATTAACTGTCTGATATCGGGGCTTGAATGTTGCGCACCAAATTCCTTGCGCAACAATATAGACAAAGAAGGAAAACTTTCCACCACATTTTGAGTCTTTCGCCAGTTGTACGCTCCAAATATTACCCATATAAAAAGTAGCTTAATATTTGAGAGCGTCAACAAGTTGGACTAGCCCTGTTCTAGAGATGAACCCATGTCTTTTAATGTTCCTCACTTAATCATCTCATGCAAAAGCTATGTCAATAGGTTAGGATTGAGCATGTCATCTGACCTGTGACCTGAGTTCTAGTGTCAGTGTGTTACTACAGACCACGGATCCCCTGAAGTGCATGGATCAGGGTGAATAAGTTTTAACTTTTATAGACAAAATGGGACACTGGAGTTTTAGAATGAAAGGATCCCAATTAGTTTATAGTTACCTTTTTGTAATCAGTATGTAGTAGAATACCTGGTTTTTGTTTAAACTTAAGACATGTGTGTGTGACAACCTTTTTATGTTACACTTAAAATTTCAGCAAAATGACAATAATAAATCATGAATAAAATATTAATTCACTTATTATTCATTAAATTAGTATTTGTATACAAATGATACATTAAAGCATTAATTATGAAAAGAATACATTATCAAAAATTGTACCTGTAAATTCAGTTGAAATCTATAAAAAATAGTCAGTAGACCATAAACAAAAGTAAGAATTCAGTATTAATTAGTTCAGCCTCCTCATCAAAATAGATTCAGGCTCAGCATCATTGATTGATTAGATAACAATTCTACGAACTAAGCAGACCTGAATCTATTTTAGCGATATTTATAATTACATAATGAAATACATACCATTCTGAGTTCTTCCCACTCCGAGACATACGTTTAGGGTACATGAATATATTAAAACACAAATCAAAACATTAATATCCATCCTTTCTTTCATTCATGTTATTCAGTAGTGTAAATGATAGGATTATGTTAAACGAAAACGGCGACAACCAACCAAGTTTGGGTATGACTGAATAGCGGGTTTGCCCATTCTCGCGGAAGGAGCTTTCAGTGAAAAGCCCTCCTTTCATGGGTAATAGTTTAATCTTAACATGTTCTTACATATAAATAGTATTTTACAATAAAATTCAATATACTTTAAGTTAAATCGTATCAAAATAATAAAGCAAATCATTAAATTGACGGAACAAAATGCTTTTAATGGTACACGACAATAAAAAAAATCAGTCTTGAGTATGTGCTCTGCGCCCTAAAAGAGGTGTTAGTGTGGGTTCGAGCGGTATACATGTCACGCCCGAATTCCAGAGGCGCTCCTGGTTCTTTTAAGTGCCCGGTGTATAGCACCGATACACTGCAAATCCGTTTAACGTCCCTCGCGGAAGACAGGTTAGTTTGTATATGTTATTATCAAAGTGTAAAACAATAACTATGTGCAGTGACCCCACTAGTTGTGGTTGCATTGTAGCAGATAAATTTGCTGTGTTAGTTTAATTTGAGTTTTATCGCTGTCCGTTCATATATAATGCGATACACAAACACATATACAAGGCATAGGCATGCACAACAAACAATTCAATAGGCACATTGTACTTGTTATATCCAGACATGTAATGATGTTAATGGGGCCTCGCTTTATGTCTCTTATGAGAAAATTGAGACATGGTCTGAATAGGAACAAGACATGGGCAAACTTTCCATTCTCAATTAGACTGTTTACTCACCGGGGATATAAAAACCATACGATAAATACGAGAGAGCATGCGATAAAGTAGCATATCAACAGACAATAAGAGACAAGAGAAAACCGCCATCATTCTTTTTATTAAATATTAAGTAGGCCATGTCATCAGAGCCAAAGCGCGCGGACGGGATGATAACTCGCCAAGTGCGCGCCTCTAGCCCAGTTGACATTCTCTACCAAAATAATTTAAATATATGTGCCTACATATGGAATTATAAATGTAACAGTCATATTTAAATAAAACATTATTTGCACTTTATATACGCGTACTCTGGTTAAGGGGTTGCACTGTGGGTAGAGGTGGTGGACCCACGTGCGCACTTATTGTATCTTCCACAGATGAGTGGAAGTGTGTTGTATGCGTGCTTGCTCTTTACTTCGTAGTCGGTGGCTGGTTACAGCTTAATAGAGGGAAAAAGAGGGTCTCGCGGACCCCTGATTTTGGCAAATAGAGCGTTGTATTAAAGTTCTTCCATAGTGGTCGTTCGGCCTAATAATATTCGTATTGTGGTAAGAGTCCCATTCCGTCGTTTTAATGTGTGTTTTACATAGTGGATATGTTGTGGGTAGAGTTTTATTGGGAATTATGTTAACCTTTAACCAGGCCATTACCCTAAGTGCCTAAGCAGGGCACCCAAATGGGCTTAAGGCCTCCCCTTATCGGCCCGTCATCGGTGCCCTGCTTAGTAGTTGTTATAGTTAGAGATAATGAGTGCGTAAGCAAGACATAGACAAGTTGGAATATTGGTATGCCCCTATTCGACCTGTCATCACTGTCTTGCTTAGCAGTTGTTAGAAATAGAGCAGGACGTCGGCGAGTCGGTGTACGGCATACACCTACAGCTACCGGTCACCGAAATCCTGCTCTGTGCAACTATGTTTATAGTTAAGGATATTTATAGGCCATGGTCCGGTGTATGTAGGCAAGACTGATCAAAGATCTATCAATATGTATATTGATAGATCTTTGGACTGATAAGACACAACATCTGACATTGTCCTTTTATAGGCATATAACGTCATTTTAATACCAAAAGAATTAAAGAAAACAATCACTGTAGTCTGTATATTTACGTATATAACTATTTATCAAGAAAGAAATAATATGCAACTTAAATAACGATCTACGATAGGTCAAAGATATATCAATATACATTGTGTACTGATAGCTCTTTGGATAGAAAGTAACCGTTCGATCCGGTCTCATGGGGCCCCTAAAAGTGGCGGGGCCCATAGGCAGTTGACTACTCTGCCTAATGGGTAATCCGGGATTGTCTACATGGGTCAAATCCATTTGCATTTCATACACATCAAAATACACACCGAATGCCTAAGACTTTTTTTAGATCATTAACGTGTTTATTATAATATAAAAAAGTGAAACTCCAGAAGCTGCAGCAGTATTGCATTTCTATCATACACACCTTATTTCTATCATACCAAGCCTTTATAACAAAGTGTGTCTTCGGATGTTTTACAATTTATATATAATGTGAATTTTTCTTATTCAATTATATGCATGTGTATGGTATTATACTTTGTTATTTTTTTTATAATAATACCGACTCATCTTTATAAAATATCGAGGCTATAAATACATTGTGCAGCAAGTAGTATGCATCTTGTGATTTTGCTATCTTTTTTCTTTGTGTGAACCAGAACGCGCCAATAAGTGGCCTCTAATTGCGTATATCAGCAACTACCGGGGTATTCGTGTACACAGAAGTCGTAAGTCTCTTAACACGGAGTGCATGCGCTTATCCGCTCTTATATTGTTACCATTCCCGATAATGGTTTATTGTGTTGATCCCTTAAGACAACACATTATATGTTCAATGATAAGACAGGGTAGAGGCGGTCGCTATTTTTGTCTTGCTAGATTCCTTATTGTTGTGGAGATTAATTTAAAGATCAGGTAAATTACGACTGATTATGAGTTATCTGTTTCAATAATTACAAAGCAGGCCTCCTACAAGTCGAATTTGTGCGAATGCCCCAACCAGGTTTGGCAGGACACACATAAACAAAAGCTAGTAATCTCTGTATTTTTTATGAATACTTATTCTATACGTTCGAAATTAAAAGCATTCACAATTATGCTTTGCTGCAACAAGCTGTATGCGCATTGCCAATATCGAACACATTTTATTTAATATCCCAGATTTTTCGATTATTGGTTTTCTTCTGCTTACGGTCCTTGACCTGAATCTTTTGATGACATGGAGTAGAACGAAATGCGTTTCAATATTAATCTAAGCGGGAATATATTTAACCAGCAAATACATGTACATCATGTATCAGAGATTTTTTTATTTGGTGGAAGTCGGGAAGGGGCCTATATAAGGCCTATAAATATGGATGAAATATCCCTGCATTTAATGCTCTTATTGTAACTAGTTTAAACTGATCATAACAAAATACGCAGTCTATCCCGTTTCTAACAAAAATCACCAACGAGCCCTTTCCGCAATATTCAGGCTTTTTCGTACCATCTACATCTACATTTACATGGTACGTCGCTGCAATCACACATGATTATTATGCGACGGGTGGTAAAATAGTAAGAATAAAGAGTGAGAAACAGTAAAGTAAGAAGAGCTTGATAGTTTAAAGACAGAAGGAAAGTAAAGCAGAGTCAGTCATCACCTACGTTTCATCCTTCTCCCTCATGCCTCTCCGGCTACGGTGGACGCTGAGAGGATTGAACCTCAACCGGCACAGCCATGAGGTGTCATTAGGAGTTACTTTGTAGCGGGCGCTGACAACTTATTCAGAATCTGGTTGTTGCTAGCCCCCGCTTGAAGGATACCAAGTCGGGGGATTCAGCGATGGAGGCTGGTAAGATGTTCCAGGTGGCAATTATACTCGGAAAGAAGCTGTGGCGATTGTATGAAATGGAAGGAACTTGATGGAATGGTTTTCTCGTGTCCGGCTCGAGCTAGGGGAAAGATATTTCGAGACTGGTATGGCCATGAGGTCGTTGGTTATCTTGTAGACCATTGTCAGTTTGGCTTTGGTTCTTCTGGACTCTAGAGTTTCCCACTGTAGGTGTTCGATCATTGATGTGAAGTTACTGATGCTGTGGTATCTGTTCATCATATAGCGGGCTGCTCGTCTTTGCACCATCTCCGGGTCATGGATTTGCTCCTAATGGTATGGGCTCCACACAGTGCCGCAGTACTCTAGATTTGGGCGAACGAGGGACAAGTATGCTGCAATTTTTACCTCCTCGTTGCCTATCCGTAAGTTCCTGCGTAGAAAACCAAGGGAACGGTTGCCTTTCTTGATTACTTTTTGGATAAATGGCTTGCAGGGCATGTCCTTTGTCAGCGTGTGGCCTTTGAGGGTGTAACTGAATAGGATTGGTGATCGCTTTCTGCACACTCGCAAAATGCAGCACTTCTCTGGGATTAAGGACATTCCCCAAAGCTTCTCCCAGTCCCGCAGACGACGGAGGTATTCCAGAAGCAATTCACAATCCCGCTCCAAGGATATTTCTCTGTATACCACACAGTCACCTGCGAAAAGCCTAGTCTTGGAAGAGACTTTAAGGGGTAGGTCGTTAATGTAGACAAGGAAGAGGGTCGGTCCCAGAACACTTTCCTTGGGCACTACACTGACAACCGGGGCGGGGTCTGAAATTGCTCCGTCGACAGCAACTCTCTGTGTTCTGTCTGTCAGGAAGGCTGGGATCCACTCCAAGGTCTGGCCGCGTATGCCTTAGTGGTGCAGCTTGGTCAAAAGACGCTGGTGTGGAACTTTGTCGAACGCTTTGCAGAAGTCCAGAATGGCAAGGTCATGTTGTTTCCCTTTGTCTAGGGACTTCAGGGGTTCGTCCGACAGAGTAAGGTGTTGGGTCTCACAACTCCGCCTCCTTCTGAATCCATGCTGACCGTAAGTAAGGATGCTGTTCCTGTCCAGGTGTCCCATGACATTGCTAACAATGATGTGCTCCAGCATTTTACAACATATGCATGTGAGTGACACTGGGCGGTAGTTGCTTGCTTTGTAAATGTCTCCCTTTTTGAATATTGCAGACACTGTGGCAGTCTTCCATATATCTGGGATGGATCCAGCTGTCAGACACTTTTGGTATATAAGGGAGAGGTATGGGGCGCACTCATTTGCCAGTTCTTTTAATATCTTTCTGGGAGCATATCTGGGCCCGTTGCCTTTTGGGGATTAAGCTTCATCAGCAGCTTCAGCACTCCATGGGTCGTAACCTCGCTTTATGGCATGGTTGGTGATGTTTCCCCATCTGGTGTTGGGTTAGCATTGCAGTCCTTGTCGTGGGTGAACACTGACTGATTTTGTCGGTTCAGTACGTTGGCCTTGTCAAGTGGGTCACTGTACAGCCTGCCATTTTCTTTCAAGGGTGCCACCCCAGAGTTGTCCTTTCTAGTCGACTTGATGAAGTTTCAGAACCTCTTCTGTTTGTTTGGTTGCTGGTCTTGGACTTGGTCACCGACTTCTATAAGGTGCTCAATGTAGTCCCAATAAGCCTGCCTCTCTTGTCGTTAAGAGGCAGCTTTGGCCTGGAGATAGCGATGACGATCCTTCGACTTTCCTGTCTCTTTTTGTCGGACGAAGAGTGTATTTCTCTTCCTGTGGAGGGCCTTGACCGCTTTTGTAATCCAAGGTTTGTGTACCATATTTTCAGACAGCATTTTCGATGAGATGTGTTGGTTCATAAGCCTTTTTAGGAGCTCCTCAAAGATAGACCACGTGTCATTTACTGTCATATCCTTGGTGTTTTCCATAAACTGTGAAGTCTGTGCGAATAACTCATCGCGCATCGACTACCTTTCACTCCTTGGACATTTAAATAATAAACAAAATCATATTTCTTTGTGAACATGTCCGTATTTACTTACTTATACGAGTTATTCAACAGTATGCTGTTAATACTTTTATTAATGTCAATAATATAACATACGAGGAAAATAGCTATTTCCGCTATTCAGTCACACCGACCAAGTTTTGTTGCGTGGTTACAATACACTCTCAATTATGAAAACTCGCGCAGAAAGCATCGAATTTACGCATCGAAACGCTCATTATTTGTTTGAAATACAATAAGCATGTATGTAATTCATCTAATTTTGTACAGTAATTGTTTAAACTATGATGTCTAAATTCTTTTCCAGACCTTCTATAATGTTATTAATGTAACCATTCAGTTCAAGGCAGACAAATGAAAGTGTCAACTTGCTACATAATCAACGAATTCTTGGGCGTGTAGGTTAAATTTCATACTTAAAGTATATTGTTTTGTCATTAACATCTGTTTGATGTAATAATGACCATGTCCGAATTATTCATCGAGAAATCCTATATTTGAAAAATATGACGATAGTATTCGTACCTCATCATCTCGTACCGTTATATAAAATCGTACACCAAGTAAAAGCGCATTTTAGTAGCAAGTTGGCATTCATTGCAAGTGTATAATATTTTTTTGGTGAATTGAATATAAATAGCATGCATGGGTGATATTTTTTCAGACCTGTCTGTTCATTTCCTCCCTTTTATTTTCAATGCCATGTGAGTTTAATTAAATAAACCGGACATGTTCACAGATTTTTGTATTTTTATAAATTTTCGGAGAGCATATAGTTGCCACTTTGTCCTCCATTCCTTACTTCCTTCCTTCCGTCACACTTTTGTTACAGTTTCTCATAGCGCCTTCAATATTTTACCGATCTCTTCCATATTTTGCATGAAGGTAGGTACCTTGCATGGACCTCTACCTTTTGATGAGGTTTGAGGTCACTGGGGTCAAGGTCACCGAGGCTAATAAAAGATATTCTCAAGGTCACACTTTGGTTACAGTTTCTCATAGCGCCTTCAATAATTGACCGATCTCTTATATATTTGGCATGTAGGTACCTTGCATGGACCTCTACCTTTTAATGAGGATTGAGGTCACTGGGGTCAAGGTCACCAAGGCTTATAATAGATTTTCTCAAGGTCACACTTTTTTCCACACAATTAACCCATATATCCACAAAGCATCATCGGGAGCATCCATCAATTTAACTGATATCCTTGTTTTTAAATGTCTTGATATAAATACCAACAAAACTATAATATTTTAATGGTCTACAATAATTATAATATAAAGAAAATAATTTGATTAACTAAATTCGGGTTCACCAGGATTCAAACCAGGGACCATTCTGGGCATTCATGCTACCAATGAGGCTCGATTGGCTCGGGTACTACTTACATGTACCCTGGGTACTCTTAAGTATACTTTAATGTATCCCAGGTACTGAAACTGTACTAAAACGTACCCGGGAATTGTAATGCTAAATTGGTCGTTGTGGGCTAATTTTTTCAAATTTATTGTGTTCATATTTATGTCAATATTTTGTGAAATGGCCTCTATATTATCTAAACACATACTCAAAAACATGTTGCGGCAGGTTTTGTTCAAAGAGAATTTTGTTTCATATTCCGTAGCGCGTTTTACAACATCGGATTTTGGGCAGGATTAAAACTCAGGTACAGTCCAAATTGGGAACATTTAAGTATACTTAAGAGTACCTGGGGTACATTTAAGTAGAACCGAGCCAACAATGGCCAAACGAGCACCAATGGGCCATACAGGCCTTAATACATCATTGTGTGTTTTGGATGCTTTGTGAGTAATACACATGAATATTTCGAACATTATTTATATAAAAAAAACAAAGACTATTATATTCAATATATTTTAATATTGATGATTTTCCATAAAAAGAATAATTTATTTTTTGCAGTCTGGAGAATTATTTCGCTTGTATCTTTGACAAAGTTTTTTAATTAATATTTGGCCAGTTTGTTAATAAGTACCTTGTACAAAAGTTCTTAACTTTGCTAGATCTGTTCAAAAGGGAGGAGTTTTGGTAAATCCCCTTTGGGTTAAGGATACTTTCCTCCCCAACATGTTACTAAAATAACACCCATGCTATTGCATTGAGCATTGTAAGGAAAAACATTTATATTGGTTATCAGTTTGAATTTGAAATTGTGTTGTCTTAAGAACAATCTTTGCATGTTAGATATAGGTGTGTTCAAGAATGCATCATTTAATTAATAATTATTATAATCTGAATTTTAAACTCTAACTATCAAAATAGTTATAAAATTAATGTTATAAATACATTTATATTTTGTATTTTCAGATACATTACATTTGGAACCTGTTACCTGTTTAATTACCTGTAAATAAGCCAACAAGCAAACAAGAACATTACACTATGACAACTCATTTCCCAAAATGATGCTTATGGACTTTTGCCATCCTAGTGTGAAGACTCTTATCAAGTCAGACAAGGTCTCCTTCGATGGTTATGAAGTCACAAATCTGCTTTCCGAAGATCCTTCAAAAAGACATCGAGGCTTCATTTGCGACCATTTCATCAAACCACCTGTTAATATATATTTCCAATTTCCTTGCAATATATCCATTTACAGAATTATAATTAACCCTGTTGTTAGTCAACAAAAGTCATGTGACATTAAGCTGTTGAGTGCTACAAAAATCATGTATGAGTCCTGGTTATATGGTAAAGACCAGACTTCTGTGCAACTTGAGGGCATCTTCTTTAACTGTATTGGGTCAGTAAGTAGGGATGATCCTGAGACGGTGTGTTTTGAAAATTCTTTTTTTCCCCGCAAAGCTACATTTAAAGATTGTGATAGAGATTTTGCATTTAAGGCCAATTTGAATTCAAAAAGGCAGTGTAGCTTAACTACTGTAAGCCATTTAAATATTTGTATCAACCGAGCAAAATTTGGCAAAGCAGTGGCAATTCAGTCTGTAGAAATATGGGGAATACCTTGTTCAAAAGTTCCCAGACTGGTTCAGGACAAATTACTAAATGTCTATAACAAAGCAGTTGCTTCGATAAACCAAAGGCCAAAGTCAGCAACAGAAACTATTAATGCACCAGTGGGGAGCAAACAGGACAATGTTAGCACTTTACAACAATCTTTGTTTTCAATTGAACAAAATGGCGTGCTGATTCCTGAAGATTTCCTTGATCCATTGACATTTGAGATCATGACTGTTCCTCTTCTTCTGCCATCAGGGAAGAGCATTGATCAACTTACCCTGGACAAGTTTGTGAATACTGAAGCATCTTGGGGTAGACAGCCATCGGATCCTTTCACAAGCGTACCATTTACTGCAAAATCCAAGCCAGAAATCAATTCGTTCTTGAAGTCTAGAATAGACAAGTTTGTTTTGAGTCACTCGGATAAACTAGAGACACCAAGAACGCTTGGACATAGCGATTGCAACTCAACAGCTAAACAGCCATGCTTTGGCGAGTCACATTTAAAGTCTAGCAGATTAGCTAATAACAATAATTCAGCCCAAACTTTAAACATTGATAATATGCAAAGTTTTGTACATGTGAAAAGAGATTTAGATGACAAGACGGTGAATATTGCCAAAAAAATCAAAGTGAGTACCGATACATCGAGTGCCAGTGATTCAAAATACTTACATGGAATTTCACACATACCAATGGGGCAAAGTCCAAATACTTGGCCTATTACTAGAGTATCCCCATTTAACCCTGACATGCATTCAACCGATCTCACGAGCAGTCTGGACTCCGCCCTGGATGCAGCTCTTGGTGGGCTCCCGTCTTTCTCTGTGCGAAGGTCAGCAACTTGTTCTGCAACTGCTCCTTCTTATCACGGAGAAGATTCAGAAACTAAGGCATCATATTGCGCGAATTGCAAGCTTTCAATCTTAGATTCTTCCATGTTGAAGTATAGCTTGCCTTGTGGCCATTCCGTTTGTAGACAGTGCTTGACTAATGGAAGTGCTTACGTCACGGAAAGAGAGTTGTTCTTCTGTGCAATATGCAAAACACATTGTAACTCAAGTGAAGTTGTACGAATATTTTGATACCATTATCTTTAATGTTTTGTGGTAACCTGATGAGTTATGTCTGGTATTTACAAACCATTTTCCAGTGTGTACACAGCATGTAAATTTTTAGTACAAAATGTTTTACTTAATGACATGAGCACAGCATTCTATGCAAAGAAATATGAAGTGTCTTCCTCGATGTGTCTAACATGGATTGTATAATTGCATTACTTTTAAGGAAGTTTGCGGAAGTCAATGGTTGAAAGTATCTAACTTAAGTTATTTAATGTAATTTATTTGAGCATTTGTAACGATACACTGAGTCAATTATTAATGCTAGTTTTATGTATGTCAGTGGATGCATGAATTATAAATTGAATTCATATGCCATTTATATTTATATTAATGCTATTAACTTAAGTCATATTGATAAAGACAAAGTACAATTTGTTACCAATGGTATCAATATGTAAATTAGAAATAAAACGTATAAGCTATGATTTTCCCCGAGTATCACTGTGTTTCAATAAAATGTATTGTATAAATTACATGTGTGTGTTTTTATCTGGGGGACATATTGTTTTTGCCCTGTCTGTTTGTTGGTTTGTTTGTTGGTTTGCACAAACTTTAACATTGGCCATAACTTTTGCAATATTCAACATATCAACTTGATATTTGGCAAGCATTTGTATCTGATGGAATGCACATTTTGAGTGCTGAAAGGTCAAGGTCATCCTTCAAGGTCAAAGGTCATTTATATGGGTCAAAATCGCTCATTTTGGCCATAACTTTTGCAATATTCAACATAGCAACTTGATACTTGGCATGCATGTGTATCTCGTGGAGCTGCACATTTTGAGTGCTGAAAGGCCAAGGTCATGGTCATCCTTGAAGGTCAAAGGTCAATTATATGGGTCAAAATCGCTCATTTTGGTCATAACTTCTGCAATATTCAACATAGCAACTTGATATTTGGAATGCATGTGTATCTTATGGAGCTGCACATTTTGAGTGGTGTAAGGTCAATGTCAAGGTCATCCTTCAAGGTCAAAGGTCAAATATATGAGTCAAAATCGCTCAAAAGGGGACATAGTGTTTCACAAACACATCTTGTTTTTTAATTATAGAAAAGCTTCACTGGATATATGAATATTGTGCTTCTAAAGCAAACATGTTGAGGACCCTAAAATATTTTACGGCTTAAAATTAATAGCTTATTAGTATATCAAAATTAGATGAACAGCAGTTACTGACATTAAAAGAGGAAACAAAAATATTTTAAGATTTTTTAACAATTAACTACAGGCNTGGTATTTTGTGAACACAATGAAAATGTATCCACGGCAACAAGCTGGACAGGAGGACTCCAGCTATTTGAGAAAGGTAAGTTGCAATGTAAAATCATAGACGAAGTGATTTTACGTCTCTGGTTAAATATTATAAATTGAATGGTATTTCAGAAACGAAACTTGTAAGGGACTTGTTGCAAACTACACGAAAGTACCACACATTTCAGAGTCACCTTATCATGAAAGATTTTTCGTAAGTAAAATATTTAAAATTTCGGCTTTTAACAAGGTTTCATTAACAAACATACATAATTCACGTCTACATCTGCCACGGGATGAGCTGTAACTTCATAGCAGAACTGCTTCTAATATGTATTAAAAATATTTAAATTAACGGCGCTGCGAATTCCGAGACCGCATTTTATAAAGGCCAGGACTCCATTTGCTGCCGACAAAATATTGCCATTATCATAAATAGTAGCTTAAATTCACAAGATGGTATACACGTTACGTTTTAAATTGTCACTCATGTAGCATTCCTTACGTAATGTGTTTTTATGTTCTCAGATCCGGAAGCCGCTGGTGGAGAAGCAGCGACGGGAGCGCATGAACCACAGCATCGACCAACTGAAGCGGCTCATAGCGGACACCATCAGAGAGCAGGTAACGCATCTAGGTTATTACTTGTTTGGTAAAGATGCATTTGTAATGTAGATATTACGGGCCTAATGTCAGTATTTGGGTTTGGAAATTGTTACTCAAAGTCGCCATTTTTTTCCTAATCAACGTGACTGTCAAAAGTAGGTTATTATCAATGTCATCATCACCTGAATCGTCAATGTCAGCTGTATTGCATGCCACAAAGTATGCTTTTGAATGAAAATCTACTCTGTACACATACATGTAACACAAGTTTAAATGGCGTTTAATTAAGACAACACGTGTGAATTGCATTCGTATTTTTGTTTTTAATGAATATATGTATGCCATGTAAATACATTATAGCGAATTATCATCATAATTTATCTGTACATGTAAATGCATTAACATTACTATATTTGTATCACCAGGCTTCTCCCATGACGCGTGTGGACAAGGCTGACATTCTGGATCTCACAGTGCTCCACCTTCAGCAACTAAAACAGCGCCACCGTTCCGTTTCCGTGGCAGCTGAGTCGGCGGCCTACACATCCGGGTTCCAGGCTTGTGCAAGGCAGATAATGTCGTACCTAACCTCTCAGAAATCTTCGGACATGAATACGATCAAAGCGCTGAGTGAACATCTACAAATGACGCAGCGTGTTCCTCAAAGATGTTCCCAAAATCCGTTAAATGGTAGTCATCATATGTCTACACCTGTGAGAGCCGTTGAAGTCAGCAAAATGTCGTCATACCCGTTGACCACTCCTGGTGTCTCACCTATTACCAATCACTCAAACATGCTGTCTCGAGTATATTACGATGGTAGGAGCTTTCCTGCAAATAATTCTGCCATCGCGAATTCCAGCCACGATAGTTCAGTAGACTCATGTTACTCAAGCATGAACGTCTCATCGTTGGAAAACAGTGACGTCATATCCGAATCTGAAGGCATAGTTTCTATTGGACATAATGGCACCATTGGTCACGTGATTAAGGACACAGTGTGGAGACCATTTTGAATTGATGTGATTGTATACATGTATTTTGTTGATTTGATTGTTAAGTTTGCATCTTTGAATCCACTTTAAATAAATAATCATTTGTGCACTATGGGTCGTTTTGTGTTAGTTACCTACCAGATGAACGCAATATGTGTGTTGTTGTAGTTTTGTACAACAAGCCCTCTCAATTATCATTGATATACACCAAGGAAATAATGCAATATGTATATCTACTCTAACTTATTAAGCCTCGTACACGATATATGTGTCGAACTTAAGCCAGTAATCAAGTGCCGGATGTTACTTAAGTTTGGTCTGTTCGGGAATAGTTGCGCGAAATAGCATATAGGGACAAATCTGAACCAAGCAAATCGGATCAAGATCCAACCTTAAATAGGCCGCTTAAATATCCTAGGTTGTATAGATAGGTAGCCGCCTGACGACATTTATGTCACCAAATCAACGCCAGACATTTGTGTGTTTCAAAACGGGTTTAAAACATTTTAGATCACCAGACCGAGAACCCAAAGAGAATTCAAATGGCCTCATAAATTATTCGAACACTTTTGATCCCCGTGAAGGTAGTGCCTTACGTTCCACAATATAATCATTGTATTTGTATTGATGTAAAACTACATTAATATGATTGTATAAACAAGTGAAACTATTGTTTCGGGATAAGGGGATACAATGTATAGGTCGTATGTCTTTTTAAATTGCCGCCGATGTTTTACAAGAGCGATTTAGTTAATTGCAATATTTCAAAAATAAGGTGCCCCCATAATTTAAAAGCATGCCTAGTTTTACATAACCTACAGTGAAATGAGTATGTATTATATGTGTCGTGTGCTGAGAAAACTGGGCATAATGCTTGTGCGTAAATTGTCATCCCAGATTTGCCTGTGCAGTCCGCACAGGCTAATCAGGGACGACTATTTCCGCTTTTATGGAATTTTTCGTTTAAATGATGTCTCTTCTTAGCGAAAATCCAGTTTAGGCGAAAAGTGTCGTCCCTGATTTACCTGTGCTGACTGCACAGGCTAATCTGGGATGACACTTAACGCACATGCATTTTGTCCAGTTTTCTCAGAACACGACACATATAGTCAATGATAACCTACCTACACGTGGTCAGCAAATAGCATGACATAATAAACAATCATAGAATAAACGCAAAAAGACAAAACAGGTAAACTGGCATTTATTCCAATCTGGACCACCATGCAAACTATGAATGTTTTATTACTCTATTAGCATGAAGACATTTCAAAAGACACATAACAGAGAACAAACGTATATGCATTATCTCCCATATGTATGGAAAACACACGGACAGTCCTGATTTACAATTAAATATTATACATAACACCATACACGAATAAATATGCTTGCCTGTGGGCATAAGATTAATAATGTACAGTTTTCATTACACACAGTTAATCAATTGCTCTTAGCATTTGTTGGCCCATTCATATGTGCCTCGTTCTGGAATAAATGGGCTTAATGCATGCGCGTAAAGTATAATCACAGATAAGCGTGTGTCCACACAGGCTAATAAGGGACGACACTTTCCGCTTTTATTAATTTTTTCTTTTAACGGAGGTCTCTTCTAAACGAAAATCCAGTGAAGGCGGAAAGTTTCGGAAAACACAGACTGGCAATAAGAACATTTGTTATTAAGAGTGAACTTGAACGACTCAAAAACATGTGGAATGCTTCTTGAACTAATGGAAAACCAGTTATGTTGTTATTTTTATAATCAAAACTGGACATGGTGTTCTGATTGTCATTCATTCAAAACACACGACGTTCATAGCAAGCTCATGCAAGACACTGTATTCTTGCAATCTCAGCTAGATCAGACACATTTCTTTACAAGCTCATACAAAAACGACATGCATAGAAAGCAAACTCATACTTGGTGACGCATCGGTGTGCGGTAAACATGTCAGAGGTAAAAATGCCAGAGGTAAAAATGCCAGAAGTAAAGGGGTAAAATACCATAGGTAAAACAATGCCAGATGTTATATGGTAAAACAGAGTTTTTAGCAATATTTTTTTTTAGGATATTGAGTATTGTAGGATTTACATTATTTGCTTATGTTACTGATGACATTTTTTAATTGAACATTTTACATTTATTATAATTGTCTCACCAATACATTTAGAATGTAACTTTGTTGTTTTGTAATTTATTCATTATGCTAATTGAGCAATAATAAGATAATTAATATTGGAAATATTGGATACTTAGAGTCAGTAACATTGACTAATTTGCATACAGCTCAATGTATTGATAAATTTTATTAACTTCCTGCTAGCAATTTAGGTCGACAAGAAACTCAAGCAAAAACTCTGTTTTAATATATAGCATCTGGCATTTTTACCTCTGGCATTTTTACCTCTGGCATTTTTACCTATGGTATTTTTACCACTTTACATCTGGCATTTTTACCTCTGCCATTTTTACATATGGCATTTGTACCTCTGGTATTTTTACCTACATTTGAGGTATCACGAGAAACGTGACGTTCTTAGCAAGCTTATACAATGCGCATGCATTTTGAGCAAGCGCATACAAAGCACGTGACATGTAAGCAAGCGCATACAAAGCACGTGACATGTAAGCAAGCGCATACAAAACACGTGACATGTAAGCAAGCGCATACAGCCCATACAACATTGTTGGCAAGCTGACACAAGACATTTAGGCAAACTCATGCAAAATTTATGTACGTTGTTCTCAGCAAACTTATACAATACATTTAGTTCTCAGCAAACTCGTACAATACATTGAGTTCTCAGCAAACTTATAACATATATTGCGTTCTCAGCAAAGTTATACAATACATCGAGTTCTCAGCAAATTTGTACAATACATTGAATTGTCAGCAAAGTTATACAATACATTGAGTTCTCAGCAAATTTGTACAATACATTGAGTTGTCAGCAAAGTTATACAATACATTGAGTTCTCAGCAAACTTATACAATACATTTAGTTCTCAGCAAACTAATAACATATATTGCGTCATCAGCAAAGTTATACAATACATCGAGTTCTCAGCAAATTTGGACAATACATTGAGTTGTCAGCAAAGTTATACAATACATAGAGTTCTCAGAAAACTTATACAATACATCGAGTTCTCAGCAACCTTATACAATACATTGAGTTGTCAGCAAAATTATACAATACATCGAGTTTTCAGCCAACTCATAAAATACATTGAGTTCTCAGCAAACTTATACAATACATTATGTTGTCAGCAAACTTATACAATACATCAAGTTCTCAGCAAACTCATAAAATACATCGAGTTCTCAGCAAACTTATACAATAAATTATGTTGTCAGCAAACTTATACAATACATTGAGTTCTCAGCAAACTTATACAATACATTGAGTTCTCAGCAAACTTATACAATACATTGAGTTCTCAGCAAACTTATATAATACATTGAGTTGTCAGCAAACTAATACAATACATTAAATTGTCAGCAAACTTATACAATAAATCGAGTCCTCAGCAAACTTATACAATACATCGAGTTCTCAGCAAACTCACACAATACATCGAGTTCTCAGCAAACTTATACAATACATCGAGTTCTCAGCAAACGCATACAATACATTGAGTTATTAGCAAACGTTTACAATACATAAAGTTGTCAGCAAATTTATACCATTACATTGAGTCCTCTGCAAAATTATACAAAACATTGAGTTCTCAGGAAACTCATACAAAACGCACAGCATGTCTTCGTAATTTCTTACTCTCGGCAAGCTAATACAAAACAGTACGTATTAGAATGTGTGCATTATGTTTAAACAAGCTAAAAAACGCTCTTGACGAAGGAACATGTTTAAAATATTGAACGGATAATCATTTAAAATCGGTAAAATAATAAAGCGTTTGTAACGATTTCTATGATGAATTATAAATTGAATATATATATCATTAAAGCGTTTGTAACGATTTCCATGATGAAATATAAATTGAATACATATATCATTAAAGCGTTTGTAACGATTTCGTTGATGAATTATAAATTGAATACATATATCATTAAAGCGTTTGTAACGATTTCCTTGATGAGTTATAAATTGAATACATATATCATTAAAGCGTTTGTAACGATTTCCTCGATGAATTATAAATTGAATACATATATCATTTATAGTTGAATTAATGCTATTGACTTTAGTGGTATTGATAAAGACAACTTACAATTTATTATTAATGGAATCAATATATTTATTAAAAATAAAATGTATTTGTTATGATTTCACCCGAGTATCGGTGTGTTTCAATACGATTTATTGTATCAATTACATGTGTGTTTGTTTTAATTTTCAAAAAGCTTCACTGTATATATGAATCGTGTACATCTTATGGAAACATCTTGGAGAACGTTAAGTATTTTGCGGCTTAAATAAAATAAAAGCTTAAAAGTTGATCAAAATTAGATAATCATTTAAACATTTTACTGACATTTAAAGTGGAAAATATAAAATATATTTGAAGATGTCTTGAACAAAGAACTATATAAGCCACTGAATCTAATCTGAAATACATGCTTTTACTCGACCGCTATGACAAAGAAAGTCGCGAATAATTTGAGTAAAGTGTAATTGCATTGGAATATTACTTTAATTTGATTGCCACTTGTATTCCACTAATTTAACAAATTGGTCGTTAATTGGGATTCACTTTGTTTGCACACGTTGACTCGTTTTACTAAAGTGTTACGTATTTGTCACACGTTTATTACAAGTTAGCTGCTAATTACGGATATCCACGTGACGTGTTAATGACGATCAACTCGTGCCTTTAATTGACACGTGTACAAGTACATTTCGTATATAAGACTTGACATACAGTTCTAAACAACAACATACTACCAACTGAAAAAGAGCAATATAGAAAATACACGAGGAGATTTGGTATATATATATATATATATAAGTCTTGATAGAATGCGTCTTCACATACAAATTCTATCAATTGAGCAAGAGAAGAATAGAAGATTAAAAAAAAGCATCATACCGGGGTCGAACAAATATTTTGTCTTGCAAGAGTTTCTGGTAGTCTATGAACAAAATGAAAATGTCTGCATTAAAACAAGCTGGACAGGAGGACTCTAGCTAATTGAGAAAGGTAAGTTTCAATGCAAAATATTATAAATTGAAAGGTATTTCAAGAAACAAAACTTGTTGCAATCTAATGGAAAGGTCAACAAATTCAGGATCATCCTATCATTAAACATTTTTCGTAAGTACCGAAGCAGTAAAATGTATATATTTTTTTTAATTTTGGCTTTAAAAAAAGTTTCATTAACAAGCATACATAATGCACGTCTACAGTTTCCCCAATAGGCGTTGTAACTTCATAGCAACACTGCTTCTGGTCTGTATTAAACATATTAACATTTACGGCGCAGCAAATTCAGAGAACGCATTTTATAAAGGCCAGGACCCGATTCGCTGCCGACAAAATATTGCGATTAAATAAAGTAGCTAAAAATTCACAAAAAGCAAAGATGGTATACAAGTTACATTTTAAATGGACACCCAGTAGCATCACTAACGCGATCTGTTTTTATTTTCTTAGGTTCGAAAGCCGCTGGTGGAGAAGCAGCGACGGGAGCGCATGAACCACAGCATCGAACAACTGAAGCGGCTCATAGTGGACACCGTCAGAGAGAAGGTAACACTTATAGAATATTTTTCATGTTTGGTCAAGATGTACTTGTAATGTAGACATTACGGGCCCTACCTTCTTATTAGGGTGTGGAAAATGTTACGCAATGTCACCATTATTTGTCTTAATCAAAGTTACTATATTGCATGCGGCAAAGTATGTTGTTGAATGGAAATCTACTGTTCAATCATGCACGTAACACAGGCAAGCTTTAAAGGGCGTTAAATTAAGACAACACATATGAATTCGTATACTTAATTTGTGCAATGAATATGGATATGCAACGTAAATAACATATCGATGAGTTATCATCACATAATATATATTTATGTAAATGCTTTAACATTATTATATTTCTATCACCAGACTTCTCCCATGACGCGTGTAGACAAGGCTGACATTCTGGATCTCACAGTGCTGCACATCCAGCAGCTACAACAGCACCACCGTTCAGTTTCCATGGGAACCGAATCGGCCGCCTACACAACCAGGTTCCAGGCTTGTGCAAGGGAGATAATCACGTACCTAACATCTCAGAAATCTGCAGACCTAAATACGATCAAAGCACTGAGTGAACATCTACAACAGGTGCTGCATGTTCCTCAGAGATGTGTCCGCAATCAGATACCCGGAGTACATAACATGTCTACACCTGTGAGAGCCAATGACGTCAGCAAAATGTCGTCATACCCGTTGAACACGCCTGGTGTCTCACCCATTACCAATCCAAATCTGCTGCCTCAAGTATATTGCGATGGTTGGAGTGTTCCTGCAAGCAATTCTGGCATCGCGTTTTCCAGCCACGATAGTTCAGTAGACTCGTGTTACTCAAGTATGAACGTCTCATCGTTGGAAAACAGTGACGTCACATCCGAATCAGAAGGCGTGGTTTTTTATTGGATTTAATGGCACCGTTGGACACGTTCTTAAGGAGGCATTGTGGAGACCTTTTTGATTGGATGTTAATGTATATTTTGTTACTTGATTTTTAAGTTTGCATCGTTTAATACACTATAAATAAATAATCATTCGTGTACTTATTGGTCGTTTTTGTTTGTTACTTATCAGATGAAATCAACATTTGTGTGTTTTATGTTTTTATCACAAGCCCTCTAGATTATAATTAACAAACGACCAGTGATAATTTGCAATATTGAGCTCTACTATAACTTATGTAGCCACGAACACGACATATGTGTTTAAGTTTGTCTGTTGTTTTATTTATTGGCTTTAAACGGGAATTGTTAACCGAAATAGCAGATAGGTACCAATCCGAACCAACTACATTGTAAATCGGATTAAGGTCCAACCTTAAATATACCGCCATTGATCACAGGTTGACTAGATAGGTTGCACAGGCTTATCAGGGACGACACTTTCCCCTTTTAAAAGGAAGTCTCTTCAAAACGAAAATCTAATTTTGGCGAACAGTGTCATCCCTGATTACCCGGTGCGGACTGCACATGCTTATCTGTGACGACACTTAACGCACGTACATTAACCCCGTTTTCTCAGAGCGAGGCTCTTATGCATTCTCTCCGATGTTCATGGGAAATAACAAAACACGACCTGTCCTGATTGTCAATTGAAGATTATACATACAAGAAGAAACGAATATACTATTCCTATGTATGGGCATGAGATTGTTAATGTACAGTAGACCTTACACACAGTTAACCAATTGCTGTTGGCATTTGTTGACTAATACATATAATATCTTATAAGGTATTTACGGAGAGGTGTAGTCCTCGAGAACTTTAGCCTTAAATAGAATAACTTTAACATCTGCCGATTTTCTTAGCCCTTTTATAACCAGTGCTATTTTTTCAAAGACTTGATGGTGCCTTTAGCTATTTGTGTTTTGTACAAAACAACCGCAACTGTTTTGAATGTATCGCGTTTGCATCTATTTTCTCGCTGCATTGAGGCCAACACATACGTAGGTTAATCAGTATACTGTTGAATGTTGTTGCCGTTTTTGCAAAACCAAAGACAGTAATATTTGTACGAGTAAACTACAGAAAGTAGACTTAAAAGTAGAAAAGTGATCTAAATGGTCAATATACATGTGTAATGACAAGCCGATGTCAAACAAGTCTGACGACAGAACGCGGGGAGGTAGGAATAAACAACGAATTATAGTAAGATATCTTTATGCGTGTTTAATCCAAAAGTAACTTGGAGTCGTTTATTATAAAGCATGTTTTCTGCTTAATCTTTTTTATGCAATACAAACTGGTTACAAAATAACCATTATATGTTTGTTCGATAAATGTGATGATCGATACCATAGCAAAAATGAATTTTGTATTCTGAAATATTTATTAAGACACTTAAAAGCCAAACAAAACTTCAAATAACAACAATTTGTTGTCTTTGTCCGCAATTGTAAATTCCAGAATGTAAACCCAATCCAAACGGTGACTTTTAACATTCCGGTGATAATTCAATTTACCCATTTATTCCTTGTTGACTCTCCCATCTTTTTAAATTGGATCAATTTATTTCCAAAATTAGGGATGTCTCGTATATTTATTTCTATATTAGGAATATTCCTTACAGAAATTCTTTTAAGCAAACAGCGCAGACCCTGATGAGACGCCGCATCATGCGGCGTCTCATCTGGGTCTTCGCTGTTTGCCAATGCCTTTTTTCTAGACGCTAGGCATAAATGGGTTAAACAGACAGACAGACAGACAGACAGACAGACAGACAGACAGACAGACAGTTTATTCAGACTTATACACAAGTACATCGTCTTCATACTTAAGTTTACATATTATTTTCTGTCACGTAACTAGGTATAACAAATAAACATTACATAACATAAATATACATTTAGGAATACAAATACAAATCAACTATCAAAGCGGTAATGAAACTTATTGAACAGTATTATTCAGAATCGTATTTCTTATAACAAGCGCTTCTTTTATATATTTACATACATTNTTGTAAGTAAAGTTCAAGATCTTCGACAAATAAAGAAAACAAGATCGGCGACATTACCTCCCCTTGCCTCAGTCAAGTTAAACATGATGGTCTCACGATGGCAGGTAGTGCACGTTAGTATATAACGTCCAGCAGTCAAAGAACACATTGGTATTCAGCTTGTATGACAGTTGTTTTTACTTTATTGCGTATACAAAAAAAACGGTCTTCTGTTATCGTCTTTTAAATTATGAACACCGAAAGACCATCGCCCTACGAAACTATTGCATACATACGTTGCATTTATTCTATAAAACAAATGTGCCTTTATAGCACTGGAAAATAACATTAAATGGAAATAATAATCTTCTAAATAATTTTTAGCATATTGTTAAGTGAAGACATGCATTGTGCATACCTTCGGTTGTGTATAATGCTAATAAATAACAGATAGTTGTTTATACTATTTCTGTCATAACATTATTTGCTTATACATTGTTAATGAGAACCAATACATATTAAGAGACTATAAATGCGTGCGGCCACAATTTATATTATAGAATTACGTCCAAGAGTGTTTTACATTTTTTTTCTTCTACTTTTAACAATTAAAGGACTTGTGAAAAGAAGGTTTAAGGTACAGATATTTCTGCTATCTATCGGTATATTGTTTGTGTTCCTATGTATTATACTTTCTGAGAACATTCACAGACACATTTCGATTTGACGATGTAAACGACATCACGTTTTGTTGAAATGCCAGTTTTTTTTGTTTATACATGTAATTTCAATTATTAGATAAAATATGTAAAACGCACATTTTGCGAAAATAAAATGTTCCATATAAAAACAACAATTGTTTTGAGTTTTTCAAATCGTAATTTTAAAGTATGTAAACAAGCACACCTGGACATTGTTGCGAACAAACACACATTTGTCCTAAAATTATCAACAAATTAAAACATAAAATTACACTACGGATCATTCCAAACATTGTATTTAAACCAGCAAATAACATAATAGACCGGCTGAAGGAACAATGAATCGGAACTCTTGTTCTTATGAGAAAAATCTGAATATAAACGGTACTCCATTTATTTTGAAAATTGTGTATTGATATATTTTTGCAACAATCGGGATTATTTTAATAACATTATTTACATTATGTTTCGCATATTGTTTTTCTTTAATTATTACTTTGTGTCTTGGTGTACCTGTCGATTTGACAGTATAGTCATACAAGTAGTTTATAACAATATTTTTCGACGCTTATCGTTTCATACACAAATCATGCTAAATAAATAAATGACTGTTCAGTGATTGTTTATTGAACACAATTGTGATTGAGATTGGTCAATCTTTGAATATGTGCCTTACCTTCGATACTGAATTGAGTTATTATTCATTCTATATGCAGAGCATTAACACGTAAAATGTCAATTGCATAAATTTAGAGTATAACTGTATAAAGGATATTTGTTCATGTCAGTGTAAGATCGTTTGTTATTTCACGAGTGATCATAGAAAATATATTTTCACGAATGGCGCAGAAAATAATTAACAGCTGTTTCCCTTTAGCTGCAAAGTTACCCTTTCTCTCGTGGCGTGCCTCAATACATTGAAATGACATCATTTTGTTGACGAAATGAAGTCATTTTGTTGAGGAAATGACGTCATTATTCCAGCGAAAATTTGTTATTTTCACCGGTGAAAATAATAATTTGTTTATTTTCACTGCTGTTATTTCACCCAGTAATATCATATTTTATCGTTAGGTATAAAATATAGATAATTTTGTATTACTATTTAACATAGAACCATTCTTGTAGATGTCGTGCACATGGTGGCGATGGGATTATTTTTACAATTGCAGTGAGGAATTCCCTTCCAATTCATCGATGCAAACCTTTGAAGTAACATGCGAGAATATGGAAAAACATGAGTAACTCGTAAATGTATATTTAATATTTAATTCACTTTTACGTACTGGCATGCATGTTTCAAATGAATTTCTTTTGAACATTACAATGGGGAGGGGTGCTAATTTTGTTGTTTTTAAATGGTTATAGAAATTTATCTTGCGAATTATTTTGATTTTGACATGTTCATTTTCTGTGTTTGTTTGCTTAATATTGTATAAACTTATTAACTTTTTGTGTAGTTTTTTTTCTGTAAAAGAAATCAATTGCAAGTCGACGTTTGATTTTAAACATCCACATACATGTATAGAGGACAATTTTGGTCGTTTAAATTGTCTTATGAAAATTTGTTTTGTTTTGTTCCCAGATAATATATTGCATAGACACACAAATAATATAGCGAAAGAAAAAGGAAATATTAGTGCATTCTTTGCAACAATTTTTAAAATTTTAAATTGTTCAAGGTTTACTATATCTATAAATACCATTTACCCAACGTTATTGTTTCAAAATAGTTGTGGTCCTTTGCATTTGTAATTACTAGTAATTACTAGTAGTTTGTTCCCCTTATTGTGACCGCATAATCCTGAGATGTAAATATATTTAAATGTCATTGTCACAAATACTTTTTGAGTAATGTATTTTTATTGGAAGATGATTGTTAATTGCAACTTTAACTTGAAAATGAAACTAATTGGTCTTTACTTGATGCATACTCTGTTGGCACAATTTGACTCGTTTACCTTAAGTGTCACGTGTTTGTCACGCGTTTCTTACAAGTTTGCTGCTAATTAAGGATATCCACGTGACGTGTTAATGACGATAAACTCGTGCCTTTAATTGACACGTGTACATTTAGTATATAAGTCTTGATACACCGATTCTAAAAATAAAAGTTATATAAACTGAGATAGAGCAATAAACAAAAAATACAGCATTTTAGCGGTTTTGAAAAAGTTAAAAATCATTATTTACTATTGGAAAAGATTGGCCTCACTGTCTACATACAAGATGGAAATGACTACACGGAAACAAACTGGAAAAGAGGATTCCAGCTATTTGAGAAAGGTGTGTTGTGATCTAAAATATATCTTCCAGTCTAGTTTGTTTTATTCCCCAAACGTTTTTCTGTTTTTGAATGTGTTTGTACGATACTATATACTCACTTAAAGATTGTTTTATCATTTAAATGCGAAGATATGCTAATAAATATTATTTAACTTTACCACATCTAGATAAAAGTGAATGTATTGGTGAATCATGGACATGAGAAGTGACTAATATCCTCTCCACGGGTGTTATCATATATGACCACCGTTTGACATAATTTGGTCCTCTGTTTTCAGATCCGGAAGCCGCTGGTGGAGAAGCAGCGACGGGAGCGTATGAACCACAGCATCGACCAACTGAAGCGGCTCATAGCGGACACCATCCGAGAGCAGGTAACATATATAGAGTATTACTTGTGTGGTCAAGATGTATTTATAATGTAGACATAAAAGACCCAATGTCCGTATTTGGGTGTGGAAATTCTTACTCAATGTCACCATTGTTTTCCTAATCAAAGTCACTGTATTGCATGCGACAAAGTATGTTGTTGAATGGAAATCTACTCTTTTAACACGCACGTAACACAGACAATGTCTAAAGGGCGTTAAATTTAATCAGCAAGTGTGCATAACATTCGTATAGTTAATTTGTCAACTAAAAATGGATATTCAACGTAAATAAAATATCCGTGAAATATCATCACATAATATACATGTATATTCCTGTACATGCACTAACATTATTATTTTTGTATCACCAGGCTTCTCCCATGACGCGTGTAGACAAGGCTGACATTCTGGATCTCACAGTGTTCCACATCCAGCAGCTACAACAGCGCCACCGTTCCGTTTACATGGCAACCGAGTCGGCCGCCTACACATCCGGGTTCGAGGCTTGTACAAGGGAGATAGTCACGTACATAATATCTCAGAAATCTGCAGACCTGAACACGATCAAAGCACTGAGTGACCATCTACAAATGGCGCAGAATGTTCCTCGGAGATGTGTCAGATATTGGTTGTCCAGAGGACATAACATGTCTACACCTGTGAGAGCCAATGCTGTCAGTCAAATGAAGTCATACCCGTTGAACACTCCAGGTGTTTTACCGTTGCACACTCCTGGTGTTTCACCCATTACCAATCATCCAAACATGCTGCCTCAAGCATATTGCGATGGTTGGAGTGTTCCTGAAACTAATTCTCGACTCGCGTATTGCAGCCACAATAGTTAAGTAGACTCGTGTTACTCAAGTATGAAAGTCTCATCATTGGAAAACAGTGTCGTCACATCCGAATCAGAAGGCATTGTTTTTATCGGACATAATGACAATATTGGGCACGTGATTAAGGAAACATTGTGGAGACCGTTTTGATTGGATGTGAATGTATATTTTGTTATTTGATTGTTAAGTGTGCTTCTTTTAATCCACTGTGAATAAATCATTCATGCACTACTTGACCTTTTGTTTTTTATAACTCATCAGATAACCATCTAAACCCACTCGACTCTTCAATTTCTTCCGTGTGCTTTTCCTCGGAAAAGAACCTCCCCTTTCTAGACCAAAAATATATATATGTGTCGACGTGGAACCTGCGCCATATCTTACATTAATTATTTTACAAAGAGTTGAAGACCTGTCAGTCCAACTATGTATATGACTTCATTTAACCTTAAACCTTGTACTGCGACCGTTTAAAGGAGAACATACAATGTTGGCGTTCAAGATAAAACACGCACGTGTCTGTGAACGGAACAGGTAGAGGGCACCAGGTGCCACAACATCAGAGTACTGTAAGAGAAGATGTCACGTTATACTCATTTACAAAGCATTATGATCCACATCGCTGTCTATTCCCTGCTTGTGTTAGCTGTCGACGGCAACTTGCCGAGAACGCGTTTTGTTGCAGAGGTCGATATTCCGGAACTTGTGCAGCGATTGGATATTTTGACGAGTACAGTGAATGATTTAAGTAAGTAAACTACGTTTAGTATACATGTACATGTATCTTATAATAACGCTATTTCGTGATTAAAGATGGACGAAGTGTAAGGTTTGTTGCTCCATAACGGCGCTCTTAACCCACAAATTCTTAGCATTAACCTTTCCAATGCGTTGAATCAAAATTGAGTCAATTTTATTTGTGTAACATGTCTTTTAAATATGGTGTATGGTATTGGTGTATATCCATGAATATGTTTTAAGGGCAATATGGTATTTTAAGATTTCTCACCTACTGATTCTGCTAAAACTTCACTGTGTATATTTTCGATGTTAGCTTATGAATAAGACACTCAATTTGTAGGAATTAAATTGAGCATTTATCGTTTCATGGTGAGTTGAGTTCATTTATACTCATGAGTGAGTGCCCATTGTAAACAATGGGTGGAGCGTAGATATTAACTGATTTTACCACTGATGTAATTCCTACGCACCTACCCCAAACAATGGCTTCTCATAAACTGTTAGTTAACTATATTACACAAAACTAATTGTTATTGGATTTGAATTGTACTAGTGTGCGTCGCAATTGCTAACGGTATTTGACAAATGAAATCTTTGTCTTAAATACACTTTATTATAAAGGTTTCACTTTGTTTTGGCTAATATTTATATCATCAGAGTTAAATCACCGTTCTATGTCTACATCAATTTTTTGTAACAGCTCAATACTATGGCTTCACTTTGATTCTATGTTCTGTGCTTTTCATTGTCGTTATTTAATGTTGTTTCATTACAGAATTGCAGAATGCAGACCTTAAACGGAAATATGATAACTTGCAAGTCAAATGCAGTAAGTGTTACACAATCCTACCGAAATATTCGCAAGGTGAAAAGGTGCTTAACATGTTTATGTCATATTCATCCGTCAAATAGAACATTTCTAAGATGCCGACTCTAAGGGGCGTTTCCTAGGCTTCTCTTGATGTCTGACGTGCTTTGCGTGTGTCAATTTTGAATCAAGTGTTGTCCTTATGTGTCAATTTTAATGATATCGTTTATTGTATAAATACGTTAAAGAGTTACAACATATTTAGTAAACCCTGGTAGCTAAAAAAAAATGGGAGGAGCGATGATTTTATTAGTCAAGCAAAAGGCAAATCACTGGAATAAGTACATAATAGACATGCAATTTTAATTAGCGTGCATTAACACGATGTTCTTAATCATTTAAGTATTTTTATAGGTGCAATGCTAGATATTCCAGTACATAAAAATGTACGTTATATTCTATATTTAAATATATCAATACATTGTTAACTTAATAATTGCACTGTGTGCTTGCATCTATGACTCCTCAATAATTTACCGATCTGATATATTTGATTAAGCATGTTCTATTAGTAATTTGTAACTTGCCTTTTCATTCAGATCACTCACCTGTGGCATTTAAAGCTCACCTGAGTTCCAGTATCAGCCCAGCTCCAAACCAGCGTATAAGTTTTGATGACGTACAACTGAACCTTGGTAACGCCTACCATCGACACCTTGGCGGATTCCTGGCACCTTTGAATGGCACCTATTTGTTTTCGGTTTCTGTCTGCTCGGACAGTGGTCATTATATTATTCTTGATTTGATGAAAAACGCCGGTCTTATCGGGAGGGTTCTCGCAGGGGATTCTGTGTACAGCGACTGCTCCTCTGAGACCTCTATTGTGGAACTGAATGCAGGGGATGAAGTGTATGTTCAGCACCACGCATAAAGCGGAGATCTTGTTCTTGCTTTTCAAGATATACTGAACAGCTTCACCGGTGTACTTTTACAAGTATTGTAGCTTTTGTTGGAGGCAGAACAACTTGATTAAAAGCTTATACAACCCGTGGCTTTATTTCATTCATTCCTAATGACTGTTAGAAATATGTCGCTCCCGTTAAAATGTTATCAATACTGTAATTAAACTTCAGTGTGAAACTTTAAAACTTCAGTGTAAACGTGACATGTTGGCCTAGGACACTTGCATGGCTTTAACCATTTAACAGGGTAAACATGTAGGAAATGCTATTAAAAAACCTCTTGTTGAATGATGAAGTTCCGGTCTTCATGCCTTCGTGTCAATATTTGGAACAAAAGAGTCTTACCCTGACATTTAAACTAGCGACATTTGTGTTGCATACAACAGATCATTATAAAACGACGAGCATATGAGGAAATATATTTCTACAGTGTCTGAAGCAGGATAAGTTACAGTCAACTAAAACTGTATGCAGTCCAGCTTTTAGCATTCACCTTTGCGTATGACTTTGACTGTTGAATTATGTACACAAGTCCTTGACCAAACGGTGAACATGTTTGACGAGTTATTGAAACTTTACCTGATCACCGTCGAAGTTACTGCATCATGTCTATATTTAAATTGGACCTCTGCTGACCTTTAAGCTGGGGTTACATGTCTTACGTGCTAAACGACATCTCCACAGTACGAACAAGTAATTTTCATTATGTCCAAATTTACGTTTGCCCTCTAGGCACATGATTGCGATACGCCATCTCGACATTGTAAATATTGTGTTGTCATTGCCTAACAAGTTCGTTTTGAATGATATATTTACAAAACTGTATCTCAGTTTAACCTAGACATTTGAGCTTAGGACGTAAGTCTTAAACTCGACAAGCCGTCTCCACATCGAGATCATGTTTTTTTGAACACATATTATTCTAAAATTGCATGATTCAGATTCATATTTTGCCTGGATATTGCCTAGATAAACATATAGTGAGCAAGTTTCATAAATATTGAGTCATACATATGGCTTCTATAGTGATTACCTAGGTTTTTCTAGGATTCGATCCGGTACCAAGTTTTTGACCTCACTTGATCCGATTCGATCTATGCGTAAATATTGTTAAGATACACAGGCTGACCAATTTTCATCAATGTTGAGTAAAAAATGTGGTAAGAAGGTTTACAAATATTTGACCTGGTGACCTACTTTTGGACGACGTGGTACAGATTCAAACTTGGCCTAGACATTGGTAAGATCAATTAGCTAATCAAGTTTCATTAACACTGAGTCATAAATGCGGCTTCTAGAGTGAAAATGAGGGGTTTCTTAGTTATGATGTCGTGGCCTAGGTTTTTGACTCACGTCACCAGATTCCAACCGGGCCTATTTATTGCAAAGATAAACATTCTGACCATGTTTCAAGAAGATTGTAATAAATGAGGCTTCCAGAGTAGGAACAAGGCGTTTCTTAGATTCTATGATTTGACCTGTTGGCCTGTTTTGTTAACGTACGTGACACAGATTTTAACTCGGCATAGATATTGGAAAGGCAAAAAAGCTCAAACAAGATTAGAATTGTGTCAAAGATACTGATGCCTCCACTGTACACGTTTGAACACAGACCATTACACTATGCATGGTTTTTCAGGGAGTAGGAGACGCTAATTGTTTTATATCCATTGTTAAACAACGCATGTCTGATATATACGTTCAGAATTGGATAACCGAGTTACAACAAACGACAAGGGGTAAACACTATTGCATTTACGTAATTTTTAGATTTAAGCCTTATCTCAATGTTGTAAATATTTCAAAACTATTATTCGAGTTTACGCGTTTACGAGTATCTGCTCACAGACTTGAAGTCGAAGCAGGGCGATGGCACAAGCCTGAAAAGACACCGTATGAAAACAGAAAATGTAAACACTGTAACGTTCTCGAAGATGAGTGCCACTTCTTACTCGAATGTCCAGTTTTTAATAGTCTTAGAAAACAATATATACGTAGATACTATTGGAATCGCACAAATATGGTAAAATTTATCGAACTTATACAAACTGACAACGCTAAAACAATTAAAAATCTTTCAAAATTTATTTTTAAAGCAGCTAAATTGAGAACTGAATTATATTATCAATATTTTCTCTCAACAGATTACTGTCTATGTGTTGTCATATCAATAAAAGTTATATGTTTTCACATTGTAAGAACATTCAAGTTTATTTTGAGTACGATACGACTCTACAATATGCATATTATATAATTACCTTAATATATTAATGTTAAAAATATCTGTTAATTTTAAATATGAATGTCTTCAGAGTTGCTAATTCTTTCGTTATAAATTGTCAACTTATATTGCCTTAAATTGTATATGTATATACCTGTATGTCATTGACCACTGTTTAGTACATTGTGTATTATATGTTTGTATACTCATGGGCTTAAAAGCTTAATGCATTCTGAAATAAAACCAATAAAACCAATATATATTTGAGTTTAAACCTTTTTATTTAGCTCGATTGTACCGAAAGCCCCAGGCTTATTGAAACACTCTCGAGTTCGTTTAACGATTTACATCCACTCTATCGTAATCATTCATCCCTGCTGGCGTCTGCTGTGTTTGACCACACGAAGCGATGTCGTATGCGTCCTTGTGGTCATGGTAACCAAGGTGACCATACACGTTCATGTTGATTGGATCCGGTGCGGCAGAGAAATTAAAACCATCATAATTTTCGCTCATTACAGCCGCGTCTTCAATCTTTATTACTGTTGAATCACAGGCAAAGCCGGTGTTGTTTTCTTTTCTCGACTGTATATCAAGTTCGACAGAAAAATCAACAACATCATACTCGTTACTCATTTCAGCCGCGTCGTCAGTCTTTATTACTGTGGAATTTCCAGCAAGTCCGGTGTTGTTTTCTGTTCTTGACTGTACATTCTGTACATCAGAGAAATCAACACCATCATAATCGTTACCCATTACAACCGCGTCGTCAGTCTTTATTATTGTGGAATCACCAGCATAGCCGGTGTTTTTTTCTTTTCTTGGCTGCACATCATGTGCGTCAGAGAAATCAACACCATCATAATCGTTACTCATTACACCCTTGTTACCGTTTACGTGCCGTAACCCGTGGTGATCTTTATTCTTTATTACTATGGAATAACCAGCAAAGTCGGTGTTCTTGTCTTTTCTTGACTGTTCATCCACCTTAGTCGCGTCCTTTTGTGTGCTTGTTATTGCTTTACTATAAGCTTTAAGGTCAGCAAATTCATTTCCAATACCATTTTCCCCATGCCGGTTTCCGTCGTTTTTCCGTAGCCGACTTGGAACTGCGTACACATAACTTTCATTTGTGTGCTCAGGTTTGATAGGCGTCTCATTTTGGCCACTGTCGTCATACAATGCGTTCATACGAACTGACACTTGCGAATTGTCAGTTTTACGCCTGTATCTGAAGTATAATCAGTGAAATAAAATAAACTTATGTTTCTTGTTCCCTGCTAAATAATCGCCTTAAGGAACTCATTAAAATGGTTGGGGTTTTTAACAGTAAAGTCTGTATATGTATTCAGGCCATCGTTTCTATTGGGAACTCATTACAATGGCTGGGTTGTTTGAGCAGTGAATTCTTCATATGAATTCAGGTCATCTTTTCTGTTGAGAAATGGGAAACATATATATAATTATATATCTACAGTTTACGTAAGTTATATAGATATATTCTGTGTCTGACTATTAACGTATGCGAAATAATTGCGATAACTAATTAATGTTCATTTATTAGAATTTTATATTTCACACACGTGATGTATTTACCTTCTTTTATAAACGCAGACGCCGACGGTGGTAACTATTACAATGACCACAATGCTTAGGCTTACACCTAAGCCGATGCCAAGACCTGACACTGAAAATTAATGAATGAAAAAATAATTTATATATATTATCATCTATGGGATACACGACGGATAATAAATTAACGTATATTTATAATCACATGATTTTAAACGACAATAACCGAAACGTCTGTTTTTCAGTTCTACGTTAATCTATTGATGAATTGTTTACCGACGTTACACGTCATTAGACGTTGATGACGTCTTTTCTTGAGATTGGTAAGTGAAAGAAAGCAAACAAATGGAAAAAAAATGCCGTGTCATAAAATTGTAAAAGATAAGAATATTTGCAATTGTTGTACCGCATGAGGAACTCTCATGGAGTGCAACTGAAGAAGTACACGAGTGAAATGTACCTCAGCAATACAACAATGCTATTGTCTTTAACATATTTGTCTGAGCCTCAGTGTTGCACATACAGTGTAAACATAAACGATGTAAACATCATACGCCATTTTAAAGTACATTTCTTTTTTAAATTATGACCCGTACTGTTTTTCGATGGAATACAAGTTTGACCGATATATGATGAATGAGTATTAACATAGTGTAAGTTTTATAAGTGAGTTAATATGTTAATCTTTCATGAATATTTATTTATTAATTTTCTGTTGCTATTTTACCTGATGAACTGGTGGCACGGTTACGAACTGTAGAATCGGTCGATGTATTCTCGTTGATTGACATCATTGTGGCTGCTAATGTTTCTGTTTCTTGTTGCACTGTTGTTCTTGTTTTGAATTCTATTATTTTAATGAAAATTATGAATGCGCCAATCAGTGTAAAAGTGCCTTTAACAAACGTGTCGTAAACATAAACTTGTATTCATTTATCGTTCATGTATTTATTTTGTTAAGAAGTCATGATCTATGGAACTGTAATTACGTGTAAATAAAGATGTGTAATATAGCAATGTAACTAAGCAATCAAAGAATGATATTTCCTTTAACATTTTGTCAGGGGCTCTGTATGCTAAAATGCTGCACATACATCTTTTATATCAACGATGTAAATATCCTACTGCATTTTAAATAAATCTCCTTTTTAAATAATGACAATACTTTTTTTATTTCCATGCAATAAATGTTTGACCGATCTTGGACCTTCCCTTGTAGATTACCAAAAAATAAACATTTCAAAGATAAAAGCATCTAGAAGATCATTTTAATTAACATTGTGTAAGTTTCATATCAAGTGAGGTAATATGTTAATCATACATGTACGAGTTTATTAATTTGTTGCTGCTATTTTACCTGATGAACTGGAAGCTTGGCTACGAACTATAGATTTTGTCGATGTATTCTCGTTAGTTGGCATGTTTGTTGCTGTAAATGTTTCTGTTTGTTGTTGCACTGTTCTTCTTGTTTTGAAATCTGGTACAAAAAAGGAAAATAATGAATGCGTTCAATCAGTGAACAATGGCCTGTAACTTAGCATGTCGCAAATTAACTTTGATTTATTTATCGTTCATGTATTTATTTTATACAAAAGTCCTGAAATGTCGAACGGTCATGCAGTGTTACTGAAGTAGTATGAGATAGTTATATACCTAAACAATCAAAGAATGTCTTACACTTGTTTTCAAGAGCTTCAGCATCCTTCAATTGTGCTCATACATTGTTTATATTATCGATGTAAATATCTTAAGGCATTTTAAATCAATCTCCTTTTTAAATCTCGAACCGTACTTTGTCTGACCGTTCCTTAGACTTTTGCGTGGACAGTACAAAAAAATATATAAAATAAAGATATCAAAGATAAAAAGCATATAAAAACATAAACAATATCATTTTAAAGAGATTATGAATGGGTGAGGTAATATGTTAATCCTACATGTGCATATTTATTACTTTGCTGCTGCTATTTTACCTGATAAACTGGAAGAATGGGTATGAACTATAGATTCTGTTGTTGTATTCTTGTTGATTGGCATTATTGTTGCTGTTAATGTTTCTGTTTGTTGTTGCACTGTTGTTCCTGTTTTGAAATATATTACACAAAAATGGAAATAAAATGGGTCAATCAGTGAACAAGTACCTTTTACTTACATGTTGCAAAACTTTATTGTGGTTCATCTATCGTTCGTGTATTTATTTTGTTAAGAAGTCATGACACATGCAGTGTAACTAAAACTATGAGATAGTAATGGACCTAAGCAATTAAAGAAATGTTATTGTCTTTAACATGTATGTCAGAGCTTCAGTGTCCTAAATTGTTGCACATGCATTGTTTACATCAACGATGTAATTCCTTTTTAAATCAAGACCCGTATTTTTGTTCTTTCGATGCAAAACAAGTTTGACCGATGCTTAGCATTTCATTTGGGCAATACAAACATACACATATACAATAAACATATCAAAGATAAAGGGCATATAGAATATCATTAAAACTATATGATGAATGACTATTAAAAGGTGTAAGTTTTATAAGTAAGGTAAAATGGTAATCCTACGTGTACTCGTTTATTACTTTGCTGCTGCTGTTTTACCTGATGAACTGGGAGCTTGGTTACGAACTATAGATTCTGTCGATGTATTCTCCTTGATTGACCTGCTTGTTTCTGTTAATGTTTCTGTGGTTTGATGCACTGGTGTTCCTGTTTTGAAATATATTATAAAAATGAAAATTATGAATGCGCCAATCAGTGTAAACGTGCCTGTAACAAACTTGTCGCAAATATTTTTAATTAATTTATTCATGTTCGTCGTTCATGTATTTGTTTTGTTAAGGAAGTTATGAAATGCAATACTGCTGCAGCTTCTGGAATGTCACTTTTTTATAATGAAATGTGGAACTTAAAAGTAGTGTAACAAAAGAACTATAAGATAGTAATATACTAAAGCAATCGATGAATGTTATTGTCTTTTACATCTTTGTCAGAGCTTTAGCATGCTCAAATTCCTCACATACATTGTTTATATTATCAATGTATATATCTTACGGTTTTTTAAATACATCTCATTGACCCGTACCTTTTTCTATCGATGCAATACATTTTGCCAATCCTTAGACTTTCCCCCGGACAAAAAAAAAAAAAAAAAAAAAAAAAAAAAAAAAAAAAAAGGTATAGAAAATCATTTAAAATATGTGATGATTGGCTATTGAAATGGTGTAAGTTTTATAAGTGATGTAAGATATTAATCCTGTTTGTACGTATTGAAAACTTTGCTGCTGCTATTTTACCTGATGAACTGGAAGCATGGCTACGAACTATAGATTCTGTAATTGTATTCTTGTTGATTGACACGATCGCTGTTGTTAATGTTTCTGTCTTTTGTGAAACAAACGTTGATGGGTGATTTGAGGAAGGCTGCTTTGTAATAATAGTCGATCCGCACACTTAAACAATGAAGCACGTGATGATTGAACATATTTTGCGTCATTCGAAACAGTTCATTTATTTGATAAACATCCATCACTTTGGTGTGGATCGTTGACGTTCAAAATTGTTTTTGTCATGTGACTTTATAGGAAGTAGTAAAATAGCTTCCTTAACTTTTGTTAAGATTTTAATCAAAAGTTTCGTGTTTGTGTTAATATAAGTAAAATTAAAATACGAAAAACATAAAGTTAACATTTGTTTATTTCATTTAGGAGCAAAGGTACCTGAAAGATCACTTTCGGTGAAATTCCCTGAAATTGATGAACAGCGTATATATATATTTATGTATTTTAGAGTTTCTATTTATGCAATTGAAAGTGTTATAATTATGCGAATATAACGGTAAATATAATAAAACACAAAAAGTTATAAAGATTTAGAGTGCGACGAACGTGTAAGAACTATACAATCAAATATCTCCTCAAGTATTGACTGACATCATGTGGGCTTACTTAAGTTCTTTGGGACATAGTGTTTGATACGATCAATAATGTATTAGCTTATACTTATTTTAATGTTCTCACCAACATCACAAACAGAATACCGCAAAGTGTCACATTTACTGACAAACTGAAATGTTCCATTGACGTCCAACATCCCACATCGGTAAAGGTTTTGCTGTCTGACACCTTCAAACGCAACAAATATTCGTGTCTAAAGCTGTTTTATAACAGTAAACATATTTTATACGATTAACACTCGCTGTTAACTTATAGGAAGTTTATGCAGATGTGAAATGTATGTACGTCTATGAAAGAATTGCAAAAGTCGCTTTGAAACTTAATTTCTCAGAATTTACGGATAGACACATAGAGATGTATACTCCTACATAAAGAGTGCTAATGTAACAAACATGTACTGCACCATGTACAGCATGCCATTTACATTATAAAAAACAAATGACAGAAATCGCTATTCCCCGTTTGCAATAAAAATAACATCTATAATTTAGTGTGTAACTTCTTGTTTCAATCGTTTATATTCTCGAGTTTTACAAATGTAATTGTCCACAGTAACCTTATCTGTACATGATGCAGACCACGTGTTTCATTGCAGTAGAATTTTTATCAAACGAGTTCCATAGTACCTGTAAACACGTAATTCTGGAATGCAGTTCTGAGCCAGTAATCACCAGCAGGCAGTTGTGCTGGTACATGGTATGTTTCGTTACATTTTGACGCTTCTTGCCATGTTCCGGTCTTTACAATAGGATCTAAAGTTAATGATTTGTCTTCATTTTAAATGTTTGTTGCAATGCATCGAGGTTTCACCATTGTTTTTAGTTTCACATTAGATTTACATATGGTTTAATTGTCCCCAAATTCTTTTTTATACACTCAACTACTTAAATCTACTCAAGAAATTAAATCTCTCCCTGGTCATTTATATCTGTTTTTGGTTACGGTCAATACTATTTACGTAACAATTTGCTCCTTTTTAAACTATTTTCAAGAATCGCCGTTAAAAAGACTTGTTCACTGATTTTCCTAGTTTTGAAAATTGTCACTAATAGAATTTGCTTACATAGTGTATTATCTGGAGCAGTTTGAATAATTATAATAACGAGGAAAAAATATATAATAAAAATATGCCTGACTTAAGGCTGGAACCCGGGACAACTCGCTACCTCTTCACAACGCACACTTTTGATAATGAACGGTAGTATAACGTTATGTCGGTAGTACGTATTTTTTGTTAAGTGATCGTTGAAATGCGTTGCAAACGCTTAATTTTTTTTCCGATTTAGAAACATGATTTTCAAAAAACCAACATTTACTTTAACACGTGTCATAGTTTGGAGTGTTATTTTGCTTGTTAAATCATAATTCATAATACTAAGAAAAGAATATTTGATCAGTTCCAAAGAGTTGTCATACTTATCATGTTCTGATCGCGACAAATGTAATTCCTTATTTTGTCGCAATTTCCCCACTTTGACTGACTGAGCTGATTGCCTGTGCCTTTAGTTAGGTATTCACACTCGACCGAAGGACCTGATATACGTATTGTTAGTAAATATAACATGCATTTATAACAGTGATTTCGACAAATGATAAAGTTTAAAACATGTATTATTAAAAATTAAAAAATATTTATTTTCAGATTGTAAAAAAACAATGAAGTACACAAATCTTACCTGCAGTCTCAGTCCTTGATGCATAGTCTGCAGTCCAAAACGGTCCATTCAAATGCAGTCCGGTCAGCGACCGGACTGACCTAATACTTACTGGAGTTCCCCCTAGAGAAAGGCAGTGTTGCATAGCAGACTCCCAACTCTTCGGATAGAAGATACACGTGATACGAGCTGTATAAGTTCAATTGCTGTAAGTATAGTTAAATAATAACAAATCCGCAGTAACCTTTGAAAAACGAAATATGTTGATCAAACTAGGATTAGGTTTAATATTAAGGTTGATATTTCATACGTACAACCCGGTGTGAACGTTAAGCAACTAATGGAAATGGATAACAGTATGTCATATTGATTTTCTGAGTTTACCTGTAGAATCGGAGCGTCAAAGAAATGTTTAAATGGTTACTATGAAAAAAGACCTTTGCCAAGTGCATGTACAATTTCAACTTTTCACCTTGTTCGCGATAATTAATAACACGTACAATTTCGAAATCTGATTCATTTGACAAAAAAAACGTAATTTTATTTAACAGCTGTCATTAAATTGTACAGCTTTCTCTTATGGAAATACGTATTTGTAAATATTATGAAGTTATAACTCATTACTCAAAAACTTACCACTAACATCGACATAGCACAATGCAAGAAATAAATTGAGAACTCGTAAGTCCATTTCACTTTCAAAACTCCTGATGTAGATCGATAAAGAGATCAATTACGATTAACTTCTGATTTAAAATGAGGCGGAAGGTGCAAACCCTGTCAAAACGGTCAGGTATATATTTAGGCCAGAGCTTATCAGTAGAGGATGATTTATATGTGTTCTGTGTCATCGGTTTACAATGACGATCAAATTTATCATACAACTAAATTGATATCTGCCTGATACAACGATGCAGCGATTATATTTCATTATTTCTTTTAAAATGGGGACGTCGAGTACTGAAAAACAGAACAACAGATTACTCCCCATTGTTGTCAAATTGTTATGTATATTTAGGCCAGAGCTAATCAGTAGAAGTTGGTTGATATGTGTTCTTGGCCATGACTTGCAATAACGAAACTTGGTCATTGCCGGATAACCCATTAGGCAGAGTAGTCTACTGCATATGGGCCCCGCGACTTAAGGGGCCCCATGAAACCGTGACGAAATAATCTTTTTTACTTACTTACTAAGCCTAATCTAATGACTTGAGAAAGCCAATTATTTTATATCAACGTTATGTTCTGATTAAAGGACATTGTAACTTCGTATGTCTCGCCAGCCTTGGCGCTGGCAGGCGAATTTAAACGAGAGAAATCGACTGGGCCCTGGCGTTCTAGTAGTCACTAGGCTGACTAGTGGCCTGGGGCATGGACCCCAAAAGTTTCACTGCCTATAAGCCTCCATGGTGCCTAATCCGGCACTGTCCTTGATTTGTATAACTTGTGCATCTGTTGTCCGTTCATCATGTTATTGATTACGAAATTGCAATACAGGATTGTTCAAAATCCTGTCTCCATTAGTCATATATAAATTTCATTAATTGTTATATCAATATGGCAATAAGTCAGACCACACATTATTTTCTCCGTGTAATTATCTTACGGTGACACAACTAAATATGTATCGATGGTTCATTATTTCGCCTTTATCAAACATACGGAAAACATCTCTTGACTACATTTTAATTTATGTTAACAACACAAATAAAAAATAATCCACGCCGTTATCAAAATTACGGAAAATATCTCTTTACTACAGTTAAACGGCATTTTACGTTGCAAAATATTAACATATTAGTTTAGATGTGGTGTTAAAAGACGTTAACACTGTAGCAAGTAAAGAGATGTTTTTCGTAAGTTTGATAAATGCGCAATGCTGAAATATTATTACAGGGTCATAATGATCATCATAATAATAAATGTATATGATAATATTAACACGTATACATTTTTTTCGGTCATTTGGTAAAGCTTTACTAGTAACATTGTAAGCGCTTTTTGAAACAATAGTAAAGAAAAATCGTATACGCGGTTAAATGTATTGGTCAAAATAGCAAACTTTACGCAAGGATTTAATACATGATACACTGTGCAATTAATATATTAGCAGGAGATTTCACTCTTCAGCCGCTCAGTTTGGGCTCGTCAAGAAATATAGACTTTTTATTACTATGAAAATATTGAATGACAAATAAATAGAGCATAGCCTCGTACCAGATACATCTGATAAGTTTTGATAAATGTCAATTGTGTTTATCGCATTTGTGCACAAACAATCATTTAGTTTTAGATAACATTTTTTACCAACACTCTCTCTTCGGTTAAATAAAGTCCATAGGGTTTATGTACTATTAAAATTCAATAGTATTGATACTACATTTACTTAGTGGTACATTTAACTCCCCGAAAACATTGAAGGGACTTGTTCACAGTTTATCAAAATGAGAATGTTTCAACTTTTTGTCACAGATTCAAGAAATAAATTAACGATGTTCATTAGTGTATGAAATAACACTAATGTCGCAGACTTATACTGAAAATACACTTTCGTTCACGAAAAATCATCATTAGAAATTGATAAAATTATCTCAGACTCGAAACGAATAAAAAATATCGATTTCTTTTGTTATCGTTATATTTTGTAAGAACACGTGTATGGTTATACAAAGAATAAAATACATGGCAACCCATGTGAAGACGGATGGTCAGGTCCGCACATAATGTAGTCGTTAAGACTCAAAGCCGATCCAAACACAAACTCTGAATAACACACACACGTGAAGACGGATGGCTGAGTGGTTTTGGCACTTGGCTTTTGCTCCATAGGTCAGTGGTTCGAGCCCTGGTGTGGTTAACTTTTTTTTCTCTTTTTCTGATTTTACTTGTATTCTTGTTTTTATACTGGAGCTCTTTAGTTATGATGTTTATATTTATCAATTTAAAGCATTAAATGACAAACTTCAAAATATGCCAAAATCTGTGAACAAGTCCCTTTAATGGGACAGTATATATTCACCGCCTGTTTTATACTCCCGTCTGTCCATCTGTCACGTTTTATTTTCCGGACTATTTCTTCCAGATTATAAATCAGTCTTGTTTTCAGTTGTAAGTCCTACAGCTATGTCCCGATCATTTAACTTAAGATATGAATTAGCTGAGTATTTTATTAGTGTTTTGGTTGCGATGTCACACTTTCATATGCATGCTCCTTCTCTCCATCCGTTCTTATTTTATCGTAAATGTCAACCATAGAGGCAGCATATGCTAATTCTTCACTGTTGCTTATTTCGTCATAGACATGTTTATCACCGAACTCCGTGCGCCCACATTCTTCTCTGCTGCGTACACAGTTAGCCTTTCTTTTCATTCAAAAAGAAGAAACTTATATTTCTAATATATATGTTCGCTGTAAAATAATCACCTTATGGGACTCATTTAAGGCAGTGGATTTGTTCAACATTAACGTATTTGTATGCATTCAAGTCATTGTTTCTGTTGGGAAAGTGTAAAACATGATCCACATATTGCTTAAAATTTACTTAAGTTGTTTTAACATATTTTGTGTCTAAATATTTACATATGCGTCCACTATAGAAATTTATCCTATCGCAAACGTAATGTATTTACCGTCTTTTATGCACGCAAACGCCGACCATGGTAATTATGACGATGACCACAATGCTTAGGCTAACACCTAAACCAATTCCAAGAGCAGATGCTGCAAATGTATAATTAAATATTTAAACAAAAATACATAAAATTTCAATTCATAACATTTTTACAACCCGAGTTCAGAAGTAATGTGGTTTGTTAATGAACAAAATTAATGACATGATTGTCAGATCTTTTTATATTATGATTTGAAACGACAAAAACGTCTGTGTTTAAATTTTACGACAACATGCTGAAACATTCTACATCTACACATTGTTAACTGACTAAACACGGCATTAGACGTTAACTTGAAGCACATGATGAACAAACACTTACAGATGTGATGATGACATAATAGACAAGTGTAATTTAACTAGAGGAACATTTCTTTGATGTTAACGCCTGCCAAAACATTGTAATTTACTTAATTTCACTATTATTCAGGTAATATATCTTTTCCATTTTGAAGGGCCAGTCTCATTTAAAAGGGACTCAATCACATTTGTTGTTTATATATTTTTACGTATGCCATTAAATATTTAGTTCGTTCGAAATAAACATCATAACGAAAGGCTTATGTTTATTTATAAGGAAGATCACTTAGAAGGGACTAATGGTTTCCCACAAGATGAGCCGATCCCGTGACGGTCATTTTAAAGGCTGTCGCTATATCCATCTTGCCATTCCTACGATGTGGAAATTGTGTTATTTTTTCGTAAGAGATCAACTTGTTGTCGTTATTTTTTATGAAAACGAAGGGAACGATTCGCTTATTTCATCTAATTCAAACGCTTTATTTATTTTAACTGTATCAAACTTTGAGCTTTCGTGTGCTCATCTACAAATTGTATTTACAGTACATGTATGTGTCACTTATATTTCCATAGTGTTTATTATTTCACTCCCATAGTTTCAACGGTGGTCATTTTTCTTGAAATCTATTACAAAAACTGAACATTAGGTATGCGTCAATCAGTGAACAAAAGCCTTCAATTAACGTGTCGCAAACATGAAATTTTATTAATTTATCGTTCAGGTATTTATTTAGTTCAGAAGTTATGAAATGTGGAACTCTTATGCAGTGTAAGCAAAAAACGGTCAGATAGCCATCTACAAAAGCAATGAGGAGCTTCGGCATCCTAAACGTCTGAACTTGCCTTGTTCATATATAAACGATGTAGATATATTACGACATTTTAAATACATTTCCTTTTCAAATCACGACTAGTACTCCTTTGATGCAATACACGTTTTACCGATCCTTAGATTTTCCCATGGACAATACAAAAAATAAAAGATAAAATAAACATATACAAGATAAAAAAAGCATTTAGAATATCATTTTAAATATATGATAAATTAGTATTAACATGGTGTTAGTTTTATAAGTGTGGTAATATGTGAATCCTACATGTACGTATTAATTACTTTGCTGCTGCTATTTTACCTGGTGAACTGGAAGCATGGTTGCGAACTTTATATGTTGTCCATGTGTCCTCGTGGATTGATACGCTTGTTGCTGTTTTCTGTTGCACTGTTGTTCTTGAGTTGAAATCTATTACAACAAATGAAAATTATGAATGCACCAATCAGTGAACAAGTGACTTAAACAAACATGTCGCAAAAATTAACTGTTATCCGTCTTCCGCTCGTGTATTGATTTTGTTAAGAAGTTATGAATTGTGGAACTGAAATGCCATAGAACTGAAGAAGTATAAGATAAAAATGTGCATACGACTTAAATGAATGTTATTATGTGAAGCATATTTGTCACAGCTTCAACATCCTAAAGTTCTGCACATATATTGTTTTATTAAACGATGTAAATATTGCAAGGAAATTTAAATAATTATCGTTTTTAAATCATGACCCCTACTTTTTTCTTTCGATGCAATACAAGTTTGACCGACCCTTAGACTTGCCCGATAACAACACAACAATTAAAAAATAAAATAAACACATCAAAGATAAATGAGCATCTAGAATATAATTTTAAATACATGACGAATGAATATAAACATTGTATAAGTTTAAGAAGTGAGGTAATATGTTTATTCAACATTTACGTATGTTTTACTTTGCTGCTGCAATTTTACCTGATGTACTGGAAACATGGCTCCTTATTATGGATTCTGTCGTTGTATTCTCGTTGATTGACATAATTGTTGTTGTTAATGTTTTTGTTGTTTGTTGCACTGTTGTTCCAATTTTGAAATCTGTAACAAAAAATGAAAATTATAAATGAGCCAATGAGTGAACAAGGGACTTTTACAAACATGCCTCTAATATTAACTGTGATTTTCACCTGTCGCTCGTGTATTTATTTTGTTTAGAAGTCCTGAAATGTGGAACTGTCATGCAGTCTAACTGAAGAAGTATACGATACAAATGTGCAAAGGCAATCAAGGAATGTTATTGTCTTAATTAAACATGCTTGTGAGAGCTTCGGCATCCTAAAAGTCTAAACATATATTGTTTATATCAAAGATTTAAATATTTCACGGCTTTTAAAATAAGTATCGTTGTTTTTTAAATCATTTCCCAAACTCTTTCGATGTTATACACGACTTGTCCGTTGACAATTAAAACATAAAAAAATAAACATGTCAATGATTAAACGCATCTAGTAAATCATTTTAAATATATGTTGAATGAGTATTAACATGGTGTAAGTTTTATACGTGAGTTTATATGTAAATCCTACATGTACATTTTGTATAACGTTTTTGCTGCTTTTTATACCTAATGAACTGGAAGCATGGTTACGAACTGTAGATTCTGTCGATGTATTCTCGTTGATTGACATGCTTGTTGCTGTTAATGTTTCTGTTGTTTGTTGAACCGTTGTTTGTGTTTTGAAATATATTACAACAAATATACATAATTCAATCAGTGAACAATTGCCTGAAACTAAACATGTCGCAAATTAACTTTGATTCATTTATCGTTCATGTATTTATTGTGTAAAGAATTTAGAAAAAGTGGCACTGTCATGCAGTGTAACTGAAGAACTGTAAGACAGCAATTTTCCTTAACATCAAATAATGTTATTGTCTTTAACTTGTTTATCAGAGCTTCAGCATCCAATATTGCTGTACATACAGTTTTTATATCAACGATGTAAATATTTCCCCGCATGTTAAATAAAGCTCCTTTTTAAATCATGACTCGTACTTTTTCTTCCGATGCAAAACACGTTTTACCGATCATTTCGCGTGTACAGTATAAAAATAAAAATTATAAAAAAAACATATCAAAGATAAAAAAACCAATAAAAAACATATAGAATGCCATTTTAAAGATATGATGAATGGGTATTAACATTGTGTAAGTTTTATATCAAGTAAGGTAATATGTTTATCCTACATGTATGTATATATATCTTTGTTGCTGCTATTTTACCTGATGAACTGGAAGAATTGTTAGGAACTGTCGATTCTGTCGTTGTAATCTCGTTGAGTGGCATGATTGGTGTTGTTAATGCCTCTGTCGTTTGTGATATAAACGTTGATGTTTGATTTGAGGAAGGCTGATTTGTTGTAACAGTTGATCCGCACACTGAAACAATGAAGCTCGTGATGATTGAAAATATTTGTGTCATTCGAAACAGTTCATTTATTTGATAAACATCCATCAATTTATTGTGGATCTTTGACGTTCAAAATTATTTGTGTCAAGTGACTTTACAGGAAGTAGTAAAATCGCTTCTGTAACTTTTTTAAAAGATTTTTATCAAAGGTTCCGTGTATTTCTTCATATAAGTAAAATCGAAATATTTAAATCATAAAGTAAACATTTTTTATTTTATATAGGTGCAAACGTACCTGAAAGATCAGATTCGGTGTAATTCCCTGAAATTTATGAACATATATATATATACAAACGTGTAAGAACTATACAATCAAATATCTCATCAAGACTTGACTGACATCATGTGGGCATACTAGAGTTCTTTGGAACATAGTGTTTGATAATATCAATAATGTATTGGCTAATACGTATTTAAATGTTCTCACCAATTTCACAAAACAAGTACCGCAAAGTTTTACAGTTAATGACAAACTGAAATTTTCCATTGACGTCCAACACTCCACATCGGGCAATGCTTTTCTGACTGTCACCTTCAAACACAACAAATATTCTTGTCTAAAGCTGTTTTATAACATTAAACGTATTTCATACGATTTAAACTCGCTGTTCACTAATAGGAAGTTTATGCAGATGTCAAATTTATGTACGTCTATGAAATAATTGCAAAAAACACTTTGAACACAAAAAAATATCAGAATTTACGGATAGACACATAGAGATGTATACTCTTACATAAAGAGTGCTTTATATTGTATAATACAATGTTAATGTTACAAACATGTACTGCAACATGTACAGCATGCCATTTACATTAGAACAAACTAATGAAAGAAATTGTTATTCGCCGTTTGAAATAAAAATAACATCTATAATTTAGTGTTTAACTACTTTTTCAATCGTGTATGTTCTGGAGTTTATAAATGCTATTGTCCACACTAACCTAATCTGTACATGATGCAGACCACGTGTTTTAATACAGTACAATTTCTATCAAACAAGTTCCTATAAAGTACCAGTAAACACGTAATGCTGGTATGCAGTTCTAAGCCAGTAGTCACCAACAGGCAGTTGTTCTGGTGATACTGGGGATGTTTCGTTACATCTGGTAGCTTCTTGCCAGGTTCCATTCCTTACAATTGGCCCTAATGTTAATGATTTGTCTTCATTTTAAATGAATGTTGCAATGCATTGAGGTTTCATCATTGTTTTTAGTTTCACACTAGATTTACATATGGTTTAATTGTCCCCCAAGTTCTAATTTATACACTCAATTTCTTAAAATCTACTCAAGAAATTAAATCTTTCCCTGGTCATTTCTATCTGTATTTGGTTACGGTAAATAATAGTATTAACCGTAACCAAATACAGATAGAAAAGACCAGGAAAAGATTTAATTTCTTGAGTAGATCTAAGTAGTTGAGTGTATAAATTAGAATTTCTAACGTAACAATTTACTCCTTTTTAAACTATTTTCAAGAAACGCCGTTAAAAAAAACTTGTTCACATATTTTCCTAGTTTAGAAAATTGTCACTAATAAAATTTGCTTACATAGTTTATTATCTGGAACAGTTTGAATAATTATAATAACGAGGAAAAATATATAATACAAATATGACTTAAGGCTCAAACCCTGGACCTCCAAAAGCAAAAGGTAGCTCGCTACCTCTACACCACGCAGACTTTTGATATTAATCGGTAGTTTAACGCTATGTCGGTATTATATATTTTTTTAACATTATCGTTGAAATGCGTTGCAAACACTTTAACTTTTTTTCCGATTTAGAAACATGATTTTCAAAAAACGATCATTTACTTTTTACACGTTTCATAGTATGGAGTTTTATTTTGCTTGTTAAATTATAATTCATAATAATAAGACAAGAATATTGTAACAGTTCCAAAGAGTTGTCATACCTGTCATGGTGTGGTCGCCACAAATGTACTTCCTTATTTCGTCACAATTTCCTGACATTGCCTGACTGAGCTGATTGCCTGTGCCCTTAGTTAGGTATTCACACTCGACCGAAGGACCTGATAAACGTATTGTTAGTAAGAATAGCATGCATTTTTAACAGTGATTTCGACAAATGATAAAGTTTTAAACATCAATTAAGAATTAAAAAATATTTATTTTCAGCTTGTTAAAAACAATGGAGTACACAAATCTTACCTGCAGTTTTAGTGATTGATGCATAGTCTGCAGTCCAAAACGAGCCATTCAAATGCAGTCCGGTCAGCGACCGGACTGACCTAATACTTACTGGAGTCCCCCCTAGAGAAAGGCAGTGTTGCATAGCAGACTCCCAACTCTTCGGATAGAAGATGCACGTGATACGAGCTGTATAAGTTCAATTGCTGTTAGTATAGTTAAATAATAATATCTCCGCAGTAACCTTTGAAAAACGAAATATGTTGATCAAACTCGGATTTAGATCAATGTGTAGGGTAAATATTTAATACTAATACTTAAAACCCGGTGCGAACGTTAAGCAACTAATGGAAATGGCTAACAATATGTCATATTGATTTTCTGAGTTTACCTATTGAATAGGAGCAGAAAAGAAATGTTTAAGTAAATATAAAAAAGTCCTTTGCCGAGTTAATGTTCAATGTCAACTTTTCAACTTGTTCGCGATAAATAATAAAACGTACAATTTCGAAATCTGATTTATTTGATCAAAAGTTAAGGGCATTTTATTTTACTTTCATTAAATTGTACAGCTTTCTCTTATTGGAACACTAATTATTAAATATAATAAAGTTTTAACTCATGACGCAAACACTTACCACTAACATCGACATAAGCCACGACAACAAATACACAGAGAACCCGTAAGTCCATTCCACTTTCAACACTCCTGATGCAGATTCATACAAGTTTAACTATGTTTAACTTAGGCGAAAGTTTACAAAAAACAACTTGTCAAACCAGTCATGTATTCATTTAGGTCAGAGCTTATCAGTAGAGGTTTATTTTTATCTGTTTTGGGTCATCGGCTAATTATGACAACAATCAAATATATACCCGGGGAAACTCCAAAAGCGACAAACCCATTGATTTGTTTTACTTATGTAAATGCTATTCATTCGTCATGTTATTGAATACACTGTTTCTTGTTTCAATTCAGAATATTTTGGACTTAGGCGATGGGAGGTAATGTCGCAAATGTTGTTGTCCTTATTTGATGGACATATTGAACGTAACCTACAAGATACCATTATCTGGTTTAAATATAGATGCTATTGTGTTGATTTTACAATTATTTGCTGATGGCATAGCTATTTTAGGCAAGTCACCTGCTGAAGTGTAATCACATTTAGATAACTTATATTTAAAGTGCAATTTGTGAGGGCTAAATGTTAACAATGAAAAAAAAATGTATTTCGGAAGAGATTAAAAGAAACCAAACAATGGGCATACAATGGGAATGATTTTGAAGTTGTTAATCGTTAATAACTTTTATTATTGAGGTACAGTGTTGAATTACACTCAAGGTCTTTTATTTAACACAGTAACATTTGACTGGTAAAGCCCTTAAGGCCATGAATACATTATTGTTTAAAAGTAGTTACTTTGACATAAAACCAAAACTATATGTCAGTTTTGTTACTCTTTTGTGGGTTCTATAGTAAATTATGCTTTAAACGTGTTCGGTTTCACAGTCAGATGGTACTGAACCCATACATTAACATTTTTGAAAACGATTGCTATAAGAAAAATTAAATAAATGTAATGTATGGAGAATAATGTAGATATCAATTGTACGTAAACAGGTTTCTTAAAATGCTAGCATATTGGTTAAACAGTCTATACAATGAAAATATCATAATGCAAATTGTTTACAAAAAGCCATACACGATTGTATTAGGTCTCAAGTGTCAAGAACAGGTTGAATGATTATGAATTTGGTTATTTTTGGAATATAAAAACGTTGTGCAAGTTAATAGTTTTATAATCAAGTTCAAATGTACATTTGTTGACAATTTTAAACAAAAGTGCTATGGTAAAATGTAAAACAGTAGATGTACACCCGTTGATAATTAATTAAAACTGGCACATATGTGCTTAATAGCATGCCACGAAATGAAAATAAGTGTTTATGTTGTAATGCCTTCGGTTTGGAAGACGAATGCCGTGTTAAATGTATATGCCGTTGTTTAATTGATTTAAGAAAACAATATTTTAGCCGTATATTTTATACTTACTTATCTGTATATTAATTCCACAAGTTATTAGTTTCATGTAGCAAATCGTTAATTGCTTATGTATGTTAAAACATCAACGACGCCTTTGTTATAAGAAATACGATCCTAAACAATATTGTTTAATATATTGCATTACAGCATCGATAGAACTAACGTGTTTTTGGCGTCGATTGTGTTTATTTCTATTTAAATTTTTAAATAACTATTGAATTTGATATATTGGAATGTTGTTATACCTATTTGCGTGTCAGAAATTAATGTGTGTATTAAAGTATGAAGACAATGAACTGTTGTACAGTTGTTCTTCAATAGACATGCATATATCTCATTAATTGATTAATCAATGCGATTATTAGTCAGTGCATATGTATTTTGAACACTCAGTATTATTATCTTATGGTTGCATAAATGAATTAGTTTAAACGTTTCAGCATAACGCTTTAATCAAATTCACAGAAAACAATTCAACTACATGTTTTTGGATTTTTACACCAACAATAACAATTGTTGAATACCTTCATCAAATTACAGTATAACGTCATTTGACGTTGCAAAATATTAAAATACTTATGGTAAATGTGGTGTTAAAAGAAGGTAAAACATGTGTAAAATGATATTTGACGTAATTTTGATAAAGGCGTAATGCTGAAATAATGAATAAACGGAGTGTGATCATAATAATTTTAAATGTATATTATATTCATTACTAAGTAATATTTTAAGTATGCAAAAACTCGGTCAATTGGTAAAGCATAACTCGTAACATTATAAACGCGTGTTTATAATAAAGACCACATATCTTTGTATCAGTATATATGTATGAAAATATTTAATGACAAANAGGCATACTAATCTGAAAAAGACGAAAATGAACAGGCAGAAAACATGCACTGCACTAGATTATGGATAGCATGTGTTTATATGCCGATTACATGACATGTTGAATGTTAAACATCTTCAATCAGTTATTCGGACAATAAGGTGTTTACTGTATGAGCATGTATTCCTTCTGCTAAGAGTATTAAAAAACATGATATGTGGCGAAATAGGCTCATATTGGACGCAAGTATCAATCAGGATACTTAAATAAGTTACGTGTCTACTAGGACACAAGTACAAACAAGTATCAATCAGGATACTGAAAAAAGTTACGTGTCAAATAGGACACAAGTATCAATCAGGATACTGAAAAATGACATGTGTAACATAGAACACAGTTAAACACAAGAACCAATGGGTATTGGTTACATAAAGCAGCTAGTACAAGTGTTAAACCAGATACTCAAATAGGAAACCGGTATACTCAAGTAACAAGCAGGATACTTGGATGGAAAGTGGCAAATAGAACACCATACCAAAAAAGGCTCTTTTATTAAGGTAATAGGTTAATACTGAAATAATGATGGAAATGCTATGCTGCTGGCACAAATATTATATAGAATTTATCGTATATACATACGCTGATACTAACGCTCTGCCTACAAGTGTCGTGTAGACTAGGAAGTCACTCTCAATGCCCCTGATTGTACTGTCAGATACCATATTTCCAACACTATAAAGGTGCTGAAATACAACAATGACTATCGTTGCAAGCAAATAGTGCACATTTTATATGTTTGACTGCTGTTCTGGAAGACTCACATTCACAGACTGTGAGCTGCAAAACAAACGCGCCTCTAACAGAACGATAATATCTTCGCATACCAAGCGTCGAATCAATATGCACGCCATCTGGTGAAACAAACTCCTGCTGAAAGCGTCTGTTAAAGTAATTGAAATTATGCTGCCAGAAATGTACAGACTCTTGGTCTGCACAAAGACACTGGAAACATTGGTTGGTTTCATCAACCCTTGCATTATACAATGTTCCGTGTTTTCGGTGGAGTATTTCACCTATCATGACACGATTGCAGCCCTGTTGAATAAGCCAGCATGCAAATGCAAAAATAGTATCTGCCAATGTTGCTGGAGCAATCCTCATACTGCAAAGGTCATTACTGCCTATATCAAGGAAAACAATATTGATGTTTAAATCACTGACAAGATGAGCATCTGTCCAGACAGACTTGGGTTTGTCTGGGTGCATAATTGTAGCCCCTCCGACTCCATGCCAGTAAACTTGTATGTGCTGTGAATCAAAATTCATATTAGTACAACTGTTCTGTACGCACCATCTCGTTAGGCGTTTGGTAAAAGAGTGACCTAAAATAAGAGTATTAAACATCATAACGAAGAATCGCTCAGTAATTTGTAATGAAACAAATTCACATTTACCAGCAGTTAGTTTTGAATTTCTTTGTT